>OY783198.1:15911694-16021660 GCA_963678675.1 Xiphydria camelus
AAAAATCAACCGATCCTACTACACGGTAGGCCTGAAACCAGGCTAAATCAATCGTATTAGCACCACGATTTTTATGACGGATTTCAAATAAGTATAATAAAATAAGCTCAAATCCACGTTGATAGTAAAATCGCCCGAGCCGTTTTGACAGAAATCGAATTTAGGGCAAAAAATAATGAAAAGGATTGATTTTTATTTTAATATTATTATTCAACATTTTACCATTGGTTGTTTACTAAATAAAAGTCATAATGACATTATAACAATTCTGAACGAGTCCTCCGCGCTTAGAGTTTCCAGTTTTCTCGTCAGGTGGCGCCATCACGAGAAATAGGTTATGAACCCGCGTATGATTTTAGTGTGAGTTTGATTGATTGTCAGTGTCACTAAATAGAGAGTGTACGACTTTTAGCGGTTTACCATGGCGTCGAGATAAGTGCATTTCAGTACCGGTTTTTTGAGTATTTTCACTGCTTATATTTGAAATCAGACCAATTACTAAATGTTCCTGTTCTTTTGGAGGCAATTCTGATTGAATTAAGTTGACTAGATTTGCATAACTGTTGTTTTTAGAACAAAAATGCACTACTCCTTTTCGCAAAATTTTTCTACATCTTGCACATTGCTTGACAATTTTTTTATTGGTACTACTATCTTTCTTTACAAAGTTCTGATGTCCCGGAGTTCGTGCGAACTCACATAATTTGCATTGACATTTTATTTTACCTTGCTTCCTTGTATTTTTTGGCAAAGAAGGAAATGTAGAGTAATCGGGAATCTTAACTGCAGGCGAATTTGGATCCTTTTTTCTTCGGTAAATCAGTATTTTGCAAGCACTGCATACTACTCGTGGAAGACGGTCGTCTTCTTCAGGATTATAAGAAAAAATGTTTTGAACAGCGCTCTGAAGAGCTCCAGTAATTTTTCGCATATCCGCTTTCTTTTTGAAACATAACATGCACACTCTTTCGCGATTTTCTTCATGGGAACCGGCATGAGTTTTCACAGACATTTTTTTAACAAGATCCAGAATTCGCCAAGAAACTATTCTACCGCGTATAAGTTCAATGTGCAGTTCACCAACTGTGTAACACACTACTTAAGGAATACGTGGTCTGTAAATAGTTGTCATTAAACTATTTAGTGACACTGACAATCAATCAAACTCACACTAAAATCATACGCGGGTTCATAACCCTAACTATTAACTATTAACTATTAACTATTAACTATTAACTATTAACTATTTCTCATGATGGCGCCACCTGACGAGAAAACTGGACTCTAAGCGCGGAAGACTCGTTCAGAATTGTTATAATGTCATTATAACCTTTATTTAGTAAACAACCAATGGTAAAATGTTGAATAATAACATTAAAATAAAAATCAATCCTTTTCATTATTTTTTTGCCCTAAATTCGATTTCTGTCAAAACGGCTCGGGCGATTTTACTATCAACGTGAATTTGAGCTTATTTCATTATAGTTATTTGAAATCCGTCATAAAAACCGTCAAGCTCAAGTACGTATGGTGCAGAAATTCAACTGTCTTCGCCAAAGCTTCTGACGGTGGGCTGGTGCAAATCGTCAACTCCAGTGCTGATATACCCAGGATTGCGCAGCTCTATGCCGGCCAGCTTCAATAACGTTCTCGACCTGCTCACTCCGCACAAAATTCTCAATGAGATCATATAACTAATAATATCTTCCGCGGCTGCTGCCTCAACGCAAACTCCCTCCGCTCACACATGGACCAACTCAAAAATCATCTTGACACAAGTTTACCGTATCAAGTCATAGGAGTCACTGAGACGTGGCTTTCTCCACAAATAACTGATTCTGTTATCAACCTGGCAGGATTCACGGTTTTGCGGAGCGACAGGAATGTGCATGGTGGGGGGGTGGCCCTTTATGTGCACGAATCGTTTTTCGTGACAGTCATCAGTAGATCGGAGACGGTTGATAGGCCTGGGCAGATGGAGCACCTCATGTGCGAACTTAAAAAAGTAAGCGTCCCGCCAATCTTTGTAGCTATCATCTATCGTCCTCCTCACGTTGCTTTCACGACCCCGGATGACCTCGGATTGAGAATCGCATCTGCCATGGGTGATTATACGCATAAGATAATCTTGGGCGACTTTAATGCCGATCAACTTGGCTCTAGCTCTGATGCCGGCTACATTAGGACGCTTATGAGTGATCTATCGCTTAAGCTAGTCAATCATGGTGCCACCCACGTATCTGCTAACTCTGAAACTTGGCTCGACCTCTTCATAGTAGATGAATCTGATCAAGTCTGTTCTTGGGGCAAATCAGAGACCCCGATAGGGGCTGGTCATCATTTGATTTATGCTGAACTTGTGGTCCAAGGTGTCCGCCCTATACCCAAGGTTATCAATACACGTCGTCTTGGCAAGCTTTCTGAAGCCGAAGCTCAGAGCCTATTCAACGGAATCAACTGGACGGAACTTGCTGAACGAGACCTCGCTATTGACTCAGCTCTGGAAAATTTCTACCTAAAATTCTTTGCCGCACTCGACACCATTGCACCCGTTACATCCATCAGTGTCAATTCACTGAAGCATGCTCCCTGGGTTACGTCTACATTTCGCAGAGCCCAACGGAGACTACATACTATCTATAGGCGCTACCAACGGAACAGGCGACAGCATGAACTCCAAGAATACAGGTCAGCTCGTGATAATCTACGTGCACAACTGATACAAGCCAGAGTTGAGTACTATCGTGCTAGACTTGCTGGACTGTCTCCTACTAGTATGTGGGCTGAACTGCGCAATTTAGGCCTGATTAATGCCTCGTGCAAACCCCCATTGGCCATCCCGGCTGAAGAACTCAATGCGGCTCTCGCCCAGGTATCAATAAATGATTTTCCACCTGATCCTACTGAGGCTGACGACAATCTGCTGCTTCCTGACAGGCCGGAATTCTTTTTCGACCCTATCTTAGCTACTAGGATCGAGGAAGCAGTGCATGCGGCTAAATCGAATGCCACTGGAGCCGACGGCCTTAGCCTGCGGATGCTTGTGCCTGTCCTGACTGCGGTGATGGGCTTCCTAGTTTTAATTTTTAATCGCTCTATAGTCAACGGTTGGTTCCCAACAGCTTGGAAAAAAGCCGTAATATTGTGCCAATTAATAAGATTTCCACCCCTACATCAGCCAGTGACTATCGACCGATCTCACTGTTACCCATCTTGAGTAAGATCCTGGAACGTCTCATCTATGATCAGGTCGCTCTGTACATTAAGCGCTTTTCGGTCCTGGACCCGTGGCAATGTGGTTTTCGACCTTGCCACAGTACAGCAACTGCGCTGACTAAACTTCTCAATGATGTTAGGCGAGGAATGGAAAGCCGTCAAGTTACTGTCTTGGTCCTCTTCGACTTTTCGAAGGCATTTGACTTGGTCCCACATGACATTCTTCTTCGCAAACTTCGAAAGATGGGATTCTCTGAGGTGACAATTAAATGGTTCGCTTCGTATCTCTGTAATAGGCAACAGGCAGTCAAGCTCGATGGCGGGTCCTGCACCAGCTGGATTAGCACTAATACCGGAGTCCCACAAGGTTCCGTTTTGGGGCCCTTACTCTTCTCATTGTTCGTAAATGATATTGGGACATCGATAGGATTTGCCAAGCGGCTCTTATTTGCCGACGACCTCCAAATTTATACTACATGTCCACTTTCGAACTTGCCCAATAGTATCCAAGGCCTTAACAATGACATTGCAGGTATTGAAGACTGGGCCCGGCGAAATCGACTTCGTCTAAACCCCCATAAGACTAAGGCAATCATTCTTGGCAATAACCGCTTGGTAAACCAAATCAACTTTTCGGATCTTCCCACACTTGGCTTTTACTCTAATAAAATTCCGTTCGTCAAATCTGTTAAAAACCTGGGAGTTACACTGGACTCGAAGTTGACGTTCCACCAGCATATCGCTAGTGTCACGTCAAAGGTGAATGGAGTTATCCAACAGATGCGAGAGTACACTGACAGTGGCCTGCGCAAATGCCTAGTTTCTGCACTAGTGCTTCCGCACATTGACTACTGTTCTGCTGTCCTTCTTGGTGCGGGGGCAGTCGGTGACCTGAAGCTGCAGAGGCTGATAAACAAAGGTATCAGGCACATTTTTAATCTCCCACGTGACGCGTCTATCACCCCTTATAGGCGTGAATTGGGATGGCTCACTGTCAACGATGCCAGGAAACATGCAGTGGCTTGTCTGACTTACACAGCTCTGCGCGAGAACTGCCCATCTTTCCTTGCAGAGTTACTTATTTCTCGTAGCACGCCACGGCCCCTGAGAGGTCTCCATAGCCAACAACTGCTTGTTCCTAATTATCGCACTGATGCATACAAGTACGCATTGCAGTCTCCGCACCATCCATTTGGAACTCTCTTCCGGCTGAGATAAAAGCTTCATCATCTCGTAGTTGTTTCAAGACGAACTCAAAAGCCTACCTCGTTGAACAGGAAAGATCACTAACTACGGTCTCGTCAACTAATTAATGTCACCCATTCATTCATCTCTCATTTTTCCCCCCTATAAATCTGTTATTTATGCCATCTCTAGTGTTGTCGCGGGATGACAGGTCTGCAATATATTGTGTTTTAGAGAGCAAATCTTCCACTACTACTCTCCCACTGCTAAATCTTAAGTTATTTACTTGCTTATGTCTATTAAATTTACCTATGTTTATTTAATATGCTAATGATTGTTATTTTCCGCTTGTTCCTGCAGTTCGCTGCATGTATATTTGGTCCAACTGTGGATCATAAATAAAAATATCAATCAATCAATCAATCAATCAATCAATCAATCAATCAATCAATCAATCTCTCTCTCTCTCTCTCTCTCTCTCTCTCTCTCTTAAAATTACAAATGTCAAACTTAAATTGCGCTTCAATACTGAAATAAATAGTATTTCGACTATTCGAATCAATATTTTTTCGATGCGCATTTTTCCAAGTTTTTAACTACACTGGCAAATTCTAACGTATGGTATTATGTTCCTGAACAAAATAAATACCTATAAACCATTAGGATGGAATGCTATTTCTATGGTTACTCTTTCGGAACATTAATTCAATTAAAGTTGTACGTGCTGTTTTCAATAGGAAGGTTCGGACCAAAAATATTTTATTTCTCTGTGCACTGAGAAAAAAAAAGATTAAAAATTATTCTGTTAGAAGGGTAATCTGAGTACGAAAGGTAAAGTGGATCGAAAATTATTTTAAGGAAGGTTAAATTTTATACCCTGGAAGGATAATTTTTTATCTGTTTTACCTTTCGTACTCAGATTATCCTTCTAACAGAATAAATTTTAATATTTTTTTTTCCCAGTGTGGAAACTATTATGCATGTGTAAGAAAATATGTACGTGAAAGAATTTTTCAAAAAAATAAAATGTACTACGTAATTCAAATTGCAAATTGTAACTCCGGCGATAACGTTAGGGACGAAAACGTTTTCTTATTGGTTTGACGTCACCTGCCAGACACAAGCTCTAATGAAGTATCTATTGAATTCGTCATGCTCCCCTTTATAAGGCTAATTTAATGTTCTAAGTATAGCGATAACTATCAGAATAGGTATGCGGGAAACGGTTTATTCCGACTCGTCCAGCAATTAGCCCTTTCAGGAAAGGTGCGGGACTGCAAATTAGCAACTCTTGCATGTATTTCGGTTGTTGGCTTAAAAAATAGAGTAAAAAATTACAATTTCAACGGTATATTTATAAACTTATGGTGGGGTTACATGTCAGATACCTTCACAAATTTGAGTTAAACGTGTAACGGTTGAAAGAGCCGTGCAAACAGCGAGAAGCAGGCGGATCGTCTGTGTGACGTCACGCAACAGTAAAAGCGTGTAGGCCAATCATACTGCGTTTTAGGTCAGGGCATAATATCAGGGTCCGTAATATTGGCGTTTGAGGCACGATTAATTACTTCTTTTTCTCTAATACAGTTATATATTATTAAAAAATACAGTGCTCCCTGGTTTTTATAACACTATAGCTTCATTCAGTAAAATGTTCAAGGACAAAGAAAAATCATGCAAGTTCCTAATTCATTATCAGCCTGGATTCGCCAAAACAGACCGCTTACCTTGCCATTATGACCGATGCTGGGATTAATTCTAAATTAGCGCTTTCGCTTAGTAGTCTAGTCTATATGTATAATTTTTATTTTTAATTTTTATATAATTTTCATTTTCATTAATTAAAAATATTTCCCGGCCAAAGTTGCTTGGGATCTTTTAACACTAGGATGCACGACGGTGGTCTGTCAGTCGACGTAATTCATGCTTTTGCATAGACTGACAGAACACCGTCCTGCATCCGAGTGTTAATAGATACGTTTTTCAGGGGATTTTTCCCTATCGATTGATATAGGTTTCATCCTACCCAGATTAATTAGTACTTCCTCGAAATACATCGCCTACTTTGACTAAATTATAGATTGCGATGGTATCAAGCGGTACGAACCGATATGTCAAATTCCGTCTATTGTACGACGGAACAAATTCACTTGAACTCAGCAGTCGATCGTCGACGACGTTTGACGCGGTATACACGGTACGATACAACTGCGCAAATGCAATCGCCACCAACTCATCGTATAGAATTTGTTACTTGCGACGATGAACTATACAAACCAAAATATCTGAGACGATTTATCATCCACACGTTCGATAAATCTGCGCAGTTCCATTTGTACAGTTAAATCGCTACGATTTATCGTAACGTATGTAGCTGCCAACGGATCTACTCGTTGCGAGCACAGTTTAGACCTTGTTGCGGGGGTGTCTGGCAGCTGACGCCACGCAACGTAGCCTCGCGCTGAGGTACGTTTACTAGCCTCGCATCAATCCATGATTTTTAAATATTCATAGCACGATTAACTCTTAATATGTTGCGCTAAAACTTCGATTAACGTTTTTGTGACCCAAACTCTATCGATTTTTATTAAAACAAAAAATTACCGAACATTCCTATTGTAAGAAATAATTTCTCTCTTCAGCAATTAGTTAAATTGTCTAAGTTTTTACTTATTCGGCAACTCGCGAGAAGGCAAGACACTCGGGTTTCTTTCATAAGGAAAGTAATTCCGCAATGTTAATCCAATGTGGAACCCAACCGCGTCAGAGCTTATCGGTAATACTGGTTGACAAGTGATTCGATAGATATCTTATATATAGGTACTGATTAATCTCCTTTTGGAGGTTCTAATCTTCGTGTAAGGGATCAAAAAGTTTCCTCTACATTATTTTATTTGCTGTTATTGAAGAAATAATAATAACAGAAATTACGTAAAATTGTATAAAAATGTAAAATTTTAAAGTCTCATTTCTATATGTCCGTGGTAATCACAATGATATACCTAATAATGATGTAAGAGTGACACATTTTGAAAATTATTTTTTATTTTCAACGATAGTCATACAACAATTACCTAGTAATTCTGTGACTATAGCACATTTGTTGTATCGAATGGTTAATATGTTATACGGGGTGTTCCCAAACCTCTGACCCACAGGAAAACCCTATGTTCATTAAAAAATTACGAACATAATGCAATTGATGTCATCATATAGAAGATAATCGCAATTGCTATCGTTATTATAAACATTATCTTCATGAGCCTTGATATAATGTCATCAATGACGAATAAATTTGAAATATTAATTACTTTATAATAATTAATTTCTCCGTAAATTCTTAACGGATTTCAAAAAAATCAATTGCATTATGTCTGTAATTGTTTAATGAACATAAGGTTTTCCTCTTCGTCAGAGGTTTGAGAACACCCGGTATATTAAGTTAATGCGTAACCAGACATTTCATTAAAATTGACAGAAACTTTTAAAGCAGACCTACTGGAACAAAAATATAATTTATTTTAACTCATTTTTTACTATCTATGCATATAAACTGCATAACATTTTAGGTAATGCCATGTTCATGTATAGTAGTTACTTTTTAACTTACTAGTTCCGGTAACGACGAAACCTTATTTCGAAACACACTCTACGCAATTTAAGGGGGAAAGCCACTGTGATGACCGGAAAATGTAGAATAACTTTGTGAATTTTTTCTGATTAAAATAAAAAACGAGGGAAAAAACTTTTACAACTACATGAAGGTACATATATTTTAGTATATTAGAAAAAAAAAGCAATACATAATATCAATAAACTACACAATAATACGCGATGCCGTAAAGCTTCTCTGAAAAATGTTTGGCGCATGGGCGCCATTGCTGTGTCCGAATGGTATATCCAAACCAAAAAAATCAATTATTTTCTTAAACTACACGAGTCTAGCTTCAGTTAAGCGTACGGATTTATAAAAATTTTAATTTTTAACAAAGTAACGCATGTTTAAAGATAGAACTTCGAAATTTAGAGAAAAATTGCTCAGTTTTTTAATTATATCTCAACAAGTAATCGCTTAATCGAAAAAATCATACGCTTAACTGAAGATAATTCTTTTAAAAATATTCTGTGAAAATTTCAAGGTAATCGGATAAAAATTGACTGAGTTATGATGGCGCCCAGTTGGAAAAATGTAGTTTCGAGATAAAAGCCTTTAAAACCGCGCGGTCAAGTTCGAGCGTATGCGCTTACTCACACAAAACCTTTCATAACTCCATAAAATTTTCGAATTTCAGTTTGAAACTTAGGGAACAGATTCTTGAAACCTCGAACATTAAGAAAATGTAAAAATAAAAAAATCTATTTTTTGAACATATCACAGTGGCTTTCCCCCTTAATTAAAGTCTTATTTAGCGTGCAAGCCCCTTTAAGCACTGTTACGGGTGACCTCTTACATCGTTAAATTCTACGGCGAAACGCAGTTTATATTAACTGTTCAAAACGGAAGTTGATCGCGTGCTTAATTATGGGTACGTATAGACTCGAGGGGGATTTTCCACTCTTGAGATGCGTAATTCTTAAGTCCCTTTGCATACAAACTTTTGATTTTTTTCGATCATGTCATGTACCGATCGGGACCTAGTGATAGCAAGGGTGGATCTGATAATTGGCGAGATTGTTCATGTTACGGGTTATGACAATTACAGAAGCTTCATTGTACTTGAATTTAAGAAATTGACTTTATTTGGAAGATCTTTCATTTTTATCAAGTGAAACTGAAGAGAGAGTGAAAAATATATAAGCGTTCTAGGTACACGAAATACTGCCCAGCTCTGATTCATAATCCTGCGAAACTTCCTGTTGCATTGTGCGAGCATGTCGTCGTAGGTTTTCTTCCATAAGTAGAAAAGGTCATTAATAATTTTTGGTAAATGTACAGTTATTATAATTATATGATAATTATGTCCCGCTACCCTATGTCCCGCTCTGTACCGCGCAGTTGCAGGACCTTGAAATTTACCTTCGGCCGGGCTTGGTCGGTACTCGAGTCATTTTTTACCGGTAGAAGTCGAGTCGGTAGTAGAGTTGGTGTCAATTCGGGAGATCGAAGCGTCTAATCTCAAAATCGTGAATTTGTGAATTATGGTGAGTAATTTCCATTACAGAGTACACTCCCGCAAACTGTCCGCGGCAGGGGCTGTAGGGGAAAAAATTCGCTTTCCCCACTTATTCAGTTTTGCGCTTGGAGGAGAAATACATAGTTCGGGAATACCGCATTTTTATTTCTGGACAGTATGCGGGATTGTTTCCAAATTCACTCGGGACGGTTATCGATGGTCGGTAGTGGGGGAACGCTCCAAAGTCCGCGGACATTATGCGAGCGGACAGTTTTTGCAGGAGTGTACTGTATTCACAAATTCACGATTTTGAGATTAGACGCTTCGATCTCTCGAATTGACACCAACTCTAACTACCGACTCGACTTCTACCGGTAAAAAATGACTCGAGTACCGACCAAGCCAGGCCGAAGGTAAATTTCAAGGTCCTGCAACTGTGCGGTACATACGGTAGGTATACGGAGTGTATACATACCTATGAGGTTCGAAATAGGGGAGCCTCAATCTACCCTTGTCTCACTACAATAGATTCCGTATGGCTCGCATAGACGTGCCATTGATCAATAGTCCAGGCGTCAGACCAAAAAAAAAACATAGAAATTACGAAAAAATGGCTACAAAAGGTTTTATTGTCTTAATCAGTCCTTTAAGGGGTCAATATTAATAAACAAAATAGTAATACTCGCACTCGCCCCGTAACCGATTGTTTAAACAAGTGAAATGGACGCTTCTGATGTTTTTTATGAATAACTCGAAAAATATCAATTTGAGAATAAAAATAGATATTATAAATTTTGCTCCTTTGTAAATTTTCTACAAAAAAGTTTCTACACTTTTTTACGTACGAGCTGTAGTTTACGAGTTACAGCCCCGAGATGCGAGTACTCATGGTAGCACAGCAATATCCGACGCTCTGTCCTCGTCGTCACTAGAATAACTGAGTTCTGCACCGAGTCAAGTCAATGTATTTATTTACAAATCATTGTAAATCATCAAACTCCACTGTATTTTGTTGATCTATTATATTATCAATTAGTTTAGTATTTAAATCTACCTTTCGGTCGTTCGGTTAATATTTCAGTAGTCGCGTCATGTGATCTGCAGAAAATTATCTCACTATTTCTTTGTACATATTCTCATCCCGATCACCTCGATTTTGCAGGTCAAAAATTCATTTTGGCTTTATATGGAGCCAAAAAAACACTAATGTATTTGGATCAATTTCGGTTTCAGTGTTTCGCAAAAGCTTCCAGCAAAAATTCATTTAATTTGGCATTTTTATCTTCAACTCGAGATGCTACGAGGCAACATGCTCTCCGGGTATATCACCAAATCCAAAGCTGGAGTGGTAATTATTTGAATCCTACCGATTGGGGTTGGAGACAAACAGTGAATGGCTTACTACCTTGTACCACTACACGGAAAGAAAAAATCAAGAAATTTTATAGGGAAAGTTCAAAAAAAATTACTGTGCTGTTCCTGAATCGTGGTGCAAATGTTCAACACAAGAAAAAGTTTGGTGCGCATACGTATTTATTAGTGATGAGCACCTAAAAATTCTGGTACTGGCACGGTAAAATTTTTGTGGAAAAGAAAGACTAGTGCGCAGTTTTTACTAATAAGGAGAGGCCGCGAGCTTCGGAACAGGCATTTTTATGATTTTTATTATAATTATATAATGGAACATTAATGCTCGCTACCATGCAGCTTCAATTGCACGATAACAGCGATAGTAATACTATCCTTTCATCTTCGGCGTTCGTGCGAATGCGAGCGAAGAGACTAATCGTCGAAACTCACGAGATTGTGCCCGCCAAGAGAATTAATTAAAAAAGCTTTTTTTTTAATCGGTCTAATTTATATTCATTGACAAAATAGAATGCTATAGATTTTCGGGTAGCGCGCTGTTAGCGACTGTCTCGCTAAAAGTCTGGAATCGAACTGCCTCTCGTACGCCTTCCTGCCTCGGACGTACCCTCGGCAAAGGGTAGGTATCAAGGTTAGATACCTACTCTTTGCTCTAGGGTAGCGGGGCAAAACGGTCAGGTAGTTGCCTTTATGAACCTTTACGAACAGGCCCGAATGGCCACTCGGCAACAATCGGCAATGATTTTCGGCGACAGCACCGGAAAAATTCCTGTGTAGCACCCGAAAATTTTTTGATTTTCTTATAATATTTAACAGAAAATCAAGAAAAAGTATTTCACAGCACGAGAAAATTTCTAAGTCACAGAAATTTTACTGTGCTGTTCAAGAATTTTTGTTATGCACTGCAGTAAAAATTCTAGCATGTACAATAATTATTCCAGTGTAACTGTTCATTTTTCTTTCTTTCATCAAGACAAATCCCGGAAAGTGCTGCTTGCACCACGATTACAGTGTCAAGCACAGTAATTTTTTCTGATTTTTTCTTTTCGTGTAGGTACTTCTCCTACTGCCCCAGAAGAATTGTTAGAAACCATTTGCTGTAAAAATGTCTTAAAGGCTGTACAGGCAACTGTAGCTGCCGCAAAGTTGGACTGCACTGTTCCGTGATCTGTTTAAATTGCCAAGGGAAAAGCTGCTCTAATACTGATAACAATATTGACATTGAAGAAGAAATCGATGAGTTGATAGACATCGATGTTGAACAATTCCTTTCCGTGGAAATAGAAGAGGAAGAAGCAAGCACAGATAAGAGTTATTCTGATTCAAACCTTCGTTCGCCAGCTCCCAAAAGAAGAAAAATTTGAAATATGTAACAACAAATTTATTTTACCGATTTAAATGTATTTTTAACACAAATAAAGTATTCTTCATGTTTCCAAATTTTTTGCTTCAGATTAATTTTTAATTGAAAATCAACAAGTTCTGCCTTGTTTTATATTATAATAAATTTTACTCCTTCATATGGACGTTGATAAAACCTAAATGTGTATATTACTTAAAAGTACGGAGGCCCCACATAGTTTCACGCAATTCGAAAGCCGTGTCTCGTAAACTATTATGTAAAAATGTATAGAGACGTTTTTTGTAGAAAATTTATCAAAGAATAAAATTGATACTAACTATTTTTATCATAAATTAATATTTTTCGAGTTATTTATAAAAAACATAAAAAACGTCCATTTCACTTGTTTAAACAATCGGTTCCGGAGAGAGTTCGAGTATTATTTTTTTGTTTATTAATATTGACCCCTTAAAGAACTGATTAAGACAATAAAACCTTTTGTAGGAATTTTTTCGTCCTCAAAATACCTGACGACTGGACTACAATGGATATGGAGAGAGCTTCTCCCATTCAGAACCTCTTAATCGCTACACTACGTACGAGTACATATAACACACAGCTTCTCCATGTACTTAATTTTTGGTCATGCATTGTCGTAGATTTGAATTTAGTGAAGAAATTTAACCCAGATAGAGAGTTCTGAAATTTTTTCCATATTTAAAAATATGTATCAGCCTTCTAAACATTCACTTGTCATCAATCTTTTAAAACTAAATGCTTAGAAATGAAATACATATCTACTTCTTAGAAGCAGCTCTGAAGGCGCTATCTATCAAAGAAACTTTTTAATGTCTAAAACTTACAAATTACTACAACGTGTACTGTCCTTTTAAAAGGACAGTAGGACTATCTGGGTTAATTACATATCGTTCGAGAAAGTAGATCAATCCTCTTAAGAAGTAAATCTGCAAAGTTGATCTCAAAAAAGTCGCGGAACAAACAATTAATAATCTTATCCTATTTTTATTCACTTACGCCGTACTTATGTACAGCACTCTAGAAATTACGCAAAGGGCGGAATTTAACCCCTCAAAGCCGGAATTTTTTAACGCGTTGACTTCCCATGAGTCACATGTGATTCATACAGAAACGTCGCTGTACGTCCATGAGACATATGTGATTCATGTGCCATTGCCGTATGCATGGTGGTTTCATTTTTGGACGTCGTGGGATGGAAAAAATTCCTTATGGGGACGTATGGAGTGTTGAGAATGCTGTTGCCATATGGTAACGCCAGCTCTTGATGGGTTAATATTTCATCTTCCGCGATCCATTCATGTACGCCTTTCCAAGTTAAAGCTATATCACACGTCGGCAAATTTATAACGTGGGGCGTCTTATGAGCAACCGTGGTATACGACTCTAATCTGGAATAGCGTACATATCTACTTGCAGACAACTCATATGTCCTTCGCTCGATTCGAATGCACAGAAACCCCACTATGGCTGCTGCTACAGATAGCGCCAATCAAAAACGAACGGGATCTGGTGGTTCTGTTCCTTTTAACCTTCCGAGATATCACAGCTTTGAAACAGCCAATCGAGACAGACGACAGCAAGGGTGGCCTCTCCAAGTTCGCCAAACTCGCCAGATCAGTTACCAGATCGAGATCGGTACTCGTCTCGCAGTTCAGCTCTCACCTGCCAGCCTTAAAGGACACTGCGTTACCGACGACGGCGAAGCAGTCGCATCTGGCACATGTAAGATACTCATCAATTTCTTCTAGGGACAATTGTCACTTTAAAGTCTTATTCGAACACATCGGCAGGGAAAACATTTATCTCCTGTGCTCGAATACAGACGAGATACGCGTTTCCCTTATCACTGTGTCCAAAAGTCAGGGAATTCTGGAAAACCTAAATTGTTAGAGAATTATATGAGTCAGGGATACGTTAGGGAAAACAAAAAATTTTCTGAAATTTTTCGAAAATACTCAAATTTTTCAAATAGCTTGACTTCTAGTCTATTATTGGATTCCCCGTTTAATTTAAAGAAAAAAATCTCAAAAACGAAGTCACAAATCAAAAATTTGCAAGGGTGATTTTCTTTAAATTCTTTAAATTAAACGGGGAATCCAATAATTAAATTTTCCTTGCAAAATATCCAGTGGCGCCGAAGATTGGGAAGGAGGAAGGGGGGGTACCGGCCCCCAGTATCTACGCCACTGGAGAATTTTTTAAAATTATTTAATTATTACTCAGAGCTGTACGACATTAGCCTGTGTGCGAAATTTCATGGAAATCGATCAAGTAGTTTAGAAGTTATGATGAGAAAACCATCTTTTTTTTTCGAAACTTTGACACCCTATATCTTTGTTAGGAAACATTTTTGAAAAAAATTTTCTCATGAGAATCTATTTTTTTTTGCTCTATCACATATCACAATTAATGGAGTTCAACCTAGCTTTGGCCTGCTCGCAACCCTATAAATTAAAATAAATATCTCAAAAACGCGAAGCCATAAATCAAAAATTTGCAAGGGTGATTTTTTCTCTAAATTAAACGGGGAAGCCAATAATTAAATTTTCTTTGCAAAATATCTAGTGGCGCCGAAGATTGGGAGGAGGAAAGGGGGGTACCGGCCCCAAGTATCTACGCCACTGGAGAATTTTTAAAAATTATTTAATTATTGCTTAGAGCTGTTCTACATTAGCTTGTGTGCGAAATTTCATGGAAATCGATCAAGTAGTTTAGAAGTTATGATGAGAAAACCATTTTTTCTTCGAAACTTTGACACCCTGTATCTTTGTTAGGAAACTTTTTTGAAAAAAATTTTCTTATGAAAGAGTACTTTTTTTTTGTTGTTCTATCACATATATAAAAAAATGACGTTTAACCTGGTCCACTCTGTATACCGCATGTCCTATGGCCAACCGCGCAGGTGAGCTCCGACCTGAATTCTTGACTTCGGCAGTATTTATGGTACAGTTAGAGTGGGCTTCAGACGAGTGCGCTGCATAAGAACAAAAAGTGTCGACTGCTCTTCTAATAGCTGTCAATTCGGGAGATCGAAGCGTTTCGTGTAACCTCAAAATCGTAAAGTTTTGAATTAGTAGTGAATAATTTGTAGAAGTGATGAGAAATAATCATAAATAATCTTCCGAATTGTGACACCTTAGGTATCGCTCACGCCACTTCATAAAACTACTTCCTATACACGCGCGGTGCTAGCGCGGAAATAATTTCTGAAACAAATAGGCATGAGGCGTGTAATTCGGTTGGACATCGAAAAAACCCGAATGATTGTTAACTCTCACTTCTGAACATTACTTACCATTTATTCAAAGATTCACGATTTCGAGCTTATACTTCGATCTCCCGAATTGATAGCCATCGGGAGATCAGACGTTTCACACTTTTCGTAAGAACGCAGCGTAAGAGCGAAAAGCGTCGTCTGATTTCCCGATGGCTGTCAATTCGGAAGATTATTTATGATTATTTCTGATCACTTCTACAAATTATTCACTACTAATTCAAAACTTTACGATTTTGAGGTTACACGAAACGCTTCGATCTCCCGAATTGACAGCTATTAGAAGAGCAGTCGACACTTTTCGTTCTTATGCAGTGCACTCGTCTGAAGCCCACTCTAACTGTACCATAAATACTGCTGAAGTCAAGAATTCAGGTCGCAGCTCACCTGCGCGGTTGGCCATAGGACATGCGGTATACCCATGCCGGTCAGGGAAATTTGGTTATTTCAGACTGGAAAACCTGGAAAAGTCAGGGAATTACTTTTTCACATTTTGTTAAATACCGTGCTAATGAATATATTTAAACGTAAGATATCCTACTTCACAGGTCATTAGCATATCGATAGCTTAGGCGCAATAGGTCGTATCCCCGAAACAGTTAATTTTACAGGAGACACAAAAAACTTCATAGTGACAATATTCGCTGGGCATACGACCTTTTGAAATAATAAAATAGAGAGCATTTTAAATGGAGATAAGGCTTATGATGTATTGCTTATTGTAGGGACATACTTTTGAGGGTTACAATTGAATGACGTTAAAAACGGAATAACGTGTTTTTTGTGGGTTACGACCTATGGCGCCTAAGCCATCGTTATATGACTATGTCAACTTTAATCCCATTAAACACAAGTAGATAGGGGAGACTGGGGTTAGGTGCCACGAGAAGTTGGCGCGTCGTTATTATTACTTTTCATGGATGTAAGGGGTTAATTTTTTTAAAGAATCAATCCCGGTCTTTCTTACTTAAGACTTGCTTCGTGTGTCAATTGTATCATCGTTGCGATGTTTCGAAATTCTCACGAATTTCTTGTACATTTAAGTCATTTGGTTGTAGATGAAAGTATTAAATAGATTAGATTAGTCACACGCGTCATTGGTACACTGTCTATTCGTTATGCAGCCAATTATTTTACCTTCCAGATGATGTCCCTGAGCGGGGATGTGATGCCTCAGTATCGCCAGGAAGCACCAAAAACACCGCCGCACATTCTACTGCACTACTGTGCGTTCAAAGCAATTTGGGATTGGATCATCCTATGCCTAACTTTCTATACAGCTATCATGGTGCCATTCAATGTCGCCTTTAAGAATAAGACCAGCGAGGATGTCTCGTTGTTAGTGGTCGATAGTATCGTCGACGTCATCTTTTTTATCGATATTGTACTTAATTTTCATACGACCTTTGTCGGAGCGGGTGGGGAAGTCGTGTCGGACCCTAAGGTGAGCCGAATAAGAATCTACCATGAATCTTTAGATCTTGTATTCGCTAGGTACAATTCAAGCCTGGCTCGTATCTTTTGTACAAAGAATTGCGTGGATTTCTAAGAACCTCGTGACGATTTCTTTTCCAGGTGATAAGAATGAATTACCTAAAATCCTGGTTCATCATAGACCTGTTGAGCTGCTTGCCGTACGATGTGTTTAACGCGTTCGATCACGACGAGGATGGGATAGGAAGTTTATTCTCAGCGCTGAAGGTCGTTAGATTACTGCGCCTCGGCAGAGTCGTTCGTAAACTAGACAGATATCTCGAATACGGAGCCGCAATGCTGATCCTACTTCTCTGCTTCTATATGCTGGTCGCCCACTGGCTAGCCTGTATTTGGTATGTCACGTTAAGGTGATTCTTTCGAGTGTGCGCACGTATTTTCGGATAGTACACACGCGTAGATAAACGCGCCAAGTTTTAGAATTATTGGAATGATTTACACAAGTAGCTGTCGCTTTTTCATATGAACACGATATTTCGAAGCTTCTTAACGTACATATCAATAACAAGATGGACCATCGATGTAGTTAGCGAATTTTTGTTACATAAACTTCTACGTATATCGCGTGTTTAAGTATGAATGCTAAAGAAAGAGGGATCGTCTGCTCGCTGGAGTGTTTCTGTGATGGTCGTGAACGAAGCGACAGCATTTTGAGGCTGTCGGGGATGTTGCACAGCCATCCTTATAGACGCAGAGCTAGTGACATTTTTCAGTGATGATTTAATGTGTAAGTGCCATCCGTGAGGATTAACTCTGATAGCGGTATGGGATGCAGGCGGAACGCTCGCAACTTGTAAAAAATAGTGCACAACATTATTATTATTAGGCTGCAATTTTTTGTAGTATTCATCTGATATAATATTTGCGGATCGATTGGCCCGAGGATTGGCCGGTACTAAAAGGGTGGCGGATTATCCCAAACGCGTCGTATCAACAATAAAATGTTTATTATTTAGTTAAGCTTCAATTTTTAATATGTTATTGAGGCAACTGTTTCAAGTGGAAATTTTAATTTGCGGAATGAAATATCGGCATTTAGGCCAGTTATTAGATACATAAGAATGGTGTTTTGGTGCAAAAGGTCGTGGAGTTTTGAAACTGCAGGAATCAAACTTGGAGGTCCTTAATATGCACTTAAGTTTACGACCTTGTGCGACCGCCGCTCGCGCCGCCCTCTTGAAAAAATGGCGGCCAAAATCAGTTTTTGGTTTATATCTTAGTTCCTGTAGGTTTTAGAAAAAATAGGTCATGTGTGTGAAACAAGTTGATGAGAATAAATTTTGTTACAAAATCGCTATCTTGAGTTTTTTTGTCAGGCCAATAGTTTCCGAGTTACAGGACCGGACAATAGGGAGAACTATTTTAAATCTAGTGAAAGTGGTATTAGCATGGTACGTTTTACCAATATTCCACAAATTAGTCATAAATAATTATATTATAACTGTTTATACAGTGACAAATACACGTATTCTGTTGTCTATAAATTATTGGTGGTACCTCTACTACCGATAACTGTTCTAATTTCTACATTATAAACTACATTCAATATGACCAAAGGCACTATCAGCGGATGCAGATAACCGCAATACGAAAAGTACAGAAAGATATCGACGCTCTAGAGCACATGTATCCACCAATGTAATTTTCGACGAAGCAATGATTCTACCTGTTTCGCAAGAGAAATTCTTATCGAGCGATAATAACAAAAGAAATTTAATTTCCATGTTAATTTCAGAGTTTGGGGAACATAATTACACAGCAAAGCAGGCAGTAGAAGACGCGGATGTGCTCATTATTCAGCCAGCCATCGACATGTCATCATCTTTTGCGCGTGTTTTTGTTGTCGGACATGATATCGATTTATTAGTTCTATTAACTGTAAGGGCAACAGATCAGGAAAACATTTTTTTGCTAAAACCAGCGAGAGGGAAAGTCGCAGAAGCGCTTTATTCGACGCGGAGCCTAAATTACAAGGAAGCTGTAGCAAAGAGTATTTTATTTTTACATGCCATTAGTGGTTGTGATACCACATCTGCCCTTTTTAACCAAGAAAAATTAAAGTTCTTCAATCTCCTGGATAGAAACGACTCATTGCTTGAGACTATAGCAATTTTCCAAGAACTCGAAACAGATGTGAATGCTCTCGCTGCAGCCGGAGAAGCGTTTTTATTGGCACTATATGGCGGATCGTTTGAAAAGGACACATTGGATTCGCTTTGATACCAGCATCTTACGAAGTCTGTGTCCAAGAACAAATTTAATCTTGCGTTCCTACCACCGAACAAGAGATGATGCAAGACAGCATTGCTGCGAGTTTATCACGAAGTTGCTATGTGGTGTGGCAGAGAAAGAAAACTGAGAACGGGCTCGATGCTGTTCGAGCTACGTCAGAAGCAGCCCCACAGACGCCATTTTAAAATCAATATCCTGCAAATGTGAAAAAGGCTGTGGAGGAGCGTGTGGATGTCGGAAAACAGGTTTAAAATGCTCAGTGCTGTATTTAGGGGGGGCTGGAAGGTGGTAGGGTCTAAACATCAATTTTTTTATTGCCCTTTCTTATAGTAAAACATTTAAAGAATGTTGTGTCAAAATTTCAAGTCAATCGGAGCAAAACTCTCAGTCATAGACCTTTAAAGTAGTATGGTCACTCTCCAAAGTGATTGTTGAGTGTCCGTAAAAAAAGTCATTAAAAAACTATGATTTATAATTGAAAATTCTCTTTGTGAATTATAAAATTTATGACCATAAGAATTAGTCGACTGTTTTGATTATTTTTCACTTATTATTCAAATAATGTGCCTCCTTTGACTAGCGTCTTTTTATGTGTGGCAACGCATATTATCAATGGGCTCGTGTCCCAGTAGACAAAACCACGGCACACTCAAACGTTTGAGTGTATCGTGGGGAAAACGAGATCTGAAATGCACGCTTGAACCCTCTCCACTGACACGACGTTGCCGCATCTACTCGACGCGCTATTTCCGAACACCAAGAAGCAGAAATTAGTTATAACTAAAGTATGAAACGGTCAATCATTTTCATCAATGGGTGTAAATTTTTGTTTTTTCCCCCCGTTTTTTGGTATATTTTTCATATTTTAATCTTGGATTTTACATACAAACCCCAAGAGAAACGTGTCTTGCCCATAAGACTCTGGGTTATTTTCTACTAGGTAATTAATTTTTATCAGACATACTAAACGGTCAATCTACCCCAAATTGCACCAGGAGGTTTCTATTGATATTAGCTTGCATGCATAATTATTTCATATTTAAATCTTGGATATCGATTCGTGACCATACTACTTTAAGTCTCCGCTCCTCTAATACTGCGGAGCGGTAAGAACGGCGCTTTAAACGCTTGTTTCTCGAAACCAAGGTTTAAAAGTCCTTGGACATCGTCATTTAAAAACTACTGCACCGATTCTTTTCAAATTTTGTACACACTTTCTACATATAAAATACCAGACCCCTACGTTTTTCTTTTTTTTTGTTACATTAAGGGGTTTTGCAGCAACAAAATGACGGATTTTTTCGTGAAAAATCGCAATTTTTACTTCAAACAACCACTAAAAATGTAAATATTGAAAAAAAAATTAAAGAAAAACGTAGGGGTCTAGAAAAACATCTGTTTTAGCTAAATTGCTTTGATTTTTTGATTTGAGATAATTCTACGCTGAAATATAGTGTCCACCGCAAATCATCTTTTCTAAAAGGCGTCCTCGAGGTTTTTTCCACCCGTTAGACCCTACCCCCCCCCCCCCTTAAATCAGGAATATGCATGAAATTTTGATATGCATGAAACACAGCAGACATAATAGTTAAAGTTATTCAAAACACAGTACTAATAGTAAAAAGTGGATAAGAAAAACTCCTACCCCAAAAACATTACTTTAAAAGTAGCACGGCCACGCCTCCCAGTGACGTATTTCAAAATGCTCCGTTGTGGGAGGCGCTGGCTTGTGACGTCACTATGCACGAAACCGGCCCGCCAGTGCACCTTCTAGCATGTTTCTCAATGCCTTGCGTATCGGAAGAGTACAAGTGAAGTGGTTGTTTATTTTTTGTGACTATTTTTGTTTGACGTTTGATAGTAGAATGTCGAAGAAGGAAGGAAGGAAGGAAGAAGGATTTATAAATGTTGTACAGTGCCGAGATGTACAAACACATCTGTGGCAACACCGGAAGAAATATTCTTTTCCGTTCCAAAAAATCAGGATATTCGGAAGAGAGAGAGAGAGAGAGAGAGAGAGAGAGAGAGAGAGAGAAGTGGTGTACGGCAATAAAGAGGGATAAGAAAAAGAACCCGCCACTTTCTCTAAAGACCTCGCTATACTGTTGTGAGGACCATTTTAATGTAAGTTATAGGTACAGAGTTATATACCTATATTTGGACATTGTTGTAACTGTATTGTACTGTATATTGTACATATTTTATTAATGGTATATTTCCAAAAATTTACATTAAGATAACGTAAATTTAAAGAAAGTTACCAACAACATAGTTGAAAAACAGCAGAGTACTTATAAAAATTTTAAGTACTTATAACAACTAAGTAGTATCTATTGAATGAAATAATACCACTTATAAATATCGAATACCAATCATATATTAAAAACAAATATTATTGTAAACAACTACATAAAGATCTGCGAAAAATCACCGTTATACTGTTCTTCTATCTTTAAAAATAATCGAAATATAAGGCCATGAAGGAAATCGCAAAAAATGAAAAACACCCTGTATCTCAATACTGGATCTAGTTAGCCGTGAGATTTTGACAGCATTAAATTTTTTTCAAAATCGGCCCCGAGGATGTGTAACTGGATTTTTTCTATAACGTTTTTCCCAAAACTCCGTAGGTACATCGAAAAGGCGACACCGTGTATATTTACAAATTATATATAGGCAGCTGCCTAGACTGCTATTTATTTTATTTTGAGGTATACAATCTGACTTATTCATACCGTATCTTTAAATCTTACCTTATTGCTTTAATATTTCGCGTTTCTGCTCCAATGAAATCTGGGTTTGATCCAAGAAAAGCGAACACTGACAAAGCATCGATTTGCGTCAAAAATTGTCAGATTTCCCTTGTACAAATCCACTGTCCATTTTCACAGCACAACACAAGCTTCGTACTCGAAACAGTTAAACAGTCCTGAAAACGAAGAACTATAACACACGCTTACGGTTCTGCAGACGCCGTCAACACGAATACGATATCCGAGAGTGCATAGTGACGTCACGGCCCGGCGTGCCGCTCGACCGGCCGTTTCAAGTGGGCGGAGCTTAGCGCAAAGTTTATTAATCTCCTACGGCTTAATTTCGCGTCAGAAACAAAAATAAAAAAACACGTCCCAACTTTTTTTACGTGCTCAATCCATTTTTGATGTAAAAAAATAGGTGCATATTCCTGATTGTAACGGCACAGCATGTGAAAACACTCCTATAATTTGGTAGTTGATTCCGATCCTGAAGACCCAAATAAGGATGATATGATGACTTTAATACGTTGGAGTGGATATTGGCGGAGACAGAAGACATACAAGATTTGACAGGTAGTGAACAAAATGAGCCAGGAACATCCCATGGTACAAAGCGATAAAAAATATGCATGTAAGGTTGAAGTGTGGAATAGGTCTTTTGGGGACACCACGTTAAATAAAAACGCGCCGCTCAACTCTACCTCCTGGGTGGTGTGGAAATGAGTTGATAACCTAAGTTATTATTATTTTACTGCACTAAACAACTCTAGGTAGGTTAATTTATATATATTGTATAAAAAATAACATGTAAATGCAGCTTATGGTATACGGGATTTAAAAAAATTCACCCCACTGTTCGGTCCTGTAACTCGGGAACTATTAGCCTGACAAAAAAACTCAAGATAGCAATTTTGTAGCAAAATGTATTCTCTTCAATTTGTTTCTAAACCTATTTTTTCTAAAAGCTACAGGAACCAAGACATAAACAAAAAACTTATTTTGACCGCCATTTTTTCTAGATGGCGGGGCGAGCAGCAGTCGCACGAGGTCGCAAACTTAAGTGCATGTTACGGACGTCCAAGTCTGCATTCCTTCCAAGTTTCAAAACTCCGCGACCTTTTGCAAGCAAAAAAGTATCTAATGACTGACCTAATTAACTACCTTGCGGAACGATTTAAACATCCATCCACACCCATCCACATCCATTGTGCACGCCACCATTTCGTGTCGTTTGCAGCAGAATTTTTTGTATTAGGAATGCTTCTAATATAGATAATTATTTTGTTTATTTGTTTGGAGTCTTTTTAGTAATACTAGTCATTTATTTTCCCTGGAGTTAATATTTTAGCGCTCATTCGATATTGATAAGGAGCTTCAATATATCAATCAAACATCAGTCTTATGTTAGGACACTCCAAATTTTATTTGTGATGTCAGATGTTTTAACAATTTTTGAAACAGATAAATGATGTAATTTTTTTTAGAATACCCTTTTGACATTTGACCGACGATATAGTGTTTTATACAAATAGAACGAGGTGCGTGAAATGAAAGAATATTTTTAACAGAAATTTTTTTAAATCGAATTAATTTCTTAGAGTATTTATCGACTTACAAATATATGGTAGATAGGGTAAACCCCCTAGTTATTGGACACCTTGTAGTTATTGGATATAGTGTGATTTAAATAAATAAAAGCAAGATTCCTAGTTTTTACTTTAAATATCATCAAAAACCGTACCTGGCTTATTGATTCTTGACTGTCCAATTACTGGATTGAGTATTTCCAAAAGATAAGAACACTGTCCAATAACTAAGTTTTTTGACTTTATCCTAGTTTTTTATCGTTAAAAATTATATTCTTTCAAACTTAAAATTGTAAGTTACTAGAATGTAAAGCCAATATATTTTCAATCAAAACAAGCCACCACTCATATCTTTTTAGGTAGAAAAATATCTTTTTAACATGGTCTCAAATCTTGTAAAATGCTTAAGTGTCCAATAACTGGGTGGTTTACCCTACTTCATGTAAAGACATTTTGAATATCATCAGTTGTTTGATCATCTAGTCATCTTCTGTGTCCAGCCAATCAAAATCTTCACCTTCGTCAGCTGAATCCAGATCACTAGATGCTCGGGAGCCTACGTCTATAAATTTAAACAAATTGATTAGAAAAATGTAATATTTTTTTTATATGTACTGTTCAATCTGCATACCTGATTCAATGTCACTGTTGCAATCATTATCGCTTTTATTGGAATCTTCAACAAGTACATCTCCAACAAATTCAGGCAATAGATCTCCTTGAAACCAGACGAATTCGTACTTGCCGTCGTTGATACACCAGCCATTGTTTTCTGGAGATTTGTCCGTTGGTTGCTGCAAATTTGTATTTAGCCAGATACTGGCAACGTACGAGCTCCGTAGTAGTTGCTGTTGCACTTCAGTTGAGCATGGTGGCAAGTTTGATACGTCGCAATTGCGGATGTTTTTTGCAAATGAGTACGTAGTGTCTGCAGCTTTATAAGCTTCGTTAAAGAGTCCCAAATGAGCTTCATTAACAGAGTGTCTGCATTTTTGACTACATACATCCGGCAAATAAAGTCTTCCAAAACAGGAAATACTGCTGAAGTATCAACATCATCTTTGCCTAGGTCTTCAAATGCTTTCATATAATTATCGAACGCTTTCAATAACTGAAATGATTTATTTTTTCCTTTGCGGAAAAATGAAGGGTTATAATCACATCCTGTAAGAGCGTAGAAGCCAGGCAGAGCTCTTGATAATGTTGTTCCTAACTTTTCATACAATTTTGTCACGTCGAGGTATCGCTGTGAATTGCCAACATCCATCTCCATCCATACTTTATGTGACCGATTAAGGTGCACCATATTGCCCAATAAAATGACCAAGACCATTTCAGTTATTGATGGCGTTCGATAATTATTAGAAAGCATTTGAAGGCCTAGGCAAAGATGATGCTGATAATTCAGCAGTATTTCCTGGTTTGGAAGAATTTATCTACCGGATGTGTGTATAGAGTTAAAAATAAAGACACCGTTAATGAAGCTCGTTTGGGACTCTTTAACGAAGCTTATAAAGCTGCAGATACTATAGTCCAGTCAGTGGGGGGTAAAAAAGGCCTTTGCCCTACAAAAGGTGGGGTAGTCGCAATTTTTTAATATGTTGTGAAAGTCTGGGCCTTAACAAAAAATCCAAGTTTTCGACTTTAGGGGGTCACGGCTCGAGCCGCCATCTTGAATTAAAGGGACAAAAAATGTTTTTCTTCAAAATAACTCCTCAGCGGTTGATTTTGCGACAAAAATGTTTAAATAAAAGTTAAAGAATATAAAATTCCTCACATTTTTTGTATTTTTGTTTTTCTTAAAAGTCTAATATGTTTCGAGTTACAGGGGCGGAAAGATGACAATTTTTCCCAAAACAGTAACACTTCCCATTTTTTATGGTAAATTTCCTAAAAACAAATTACACTTACGACGAAGATATCGAAATTTGTCGATAAATGAAAAATAATATATCAATTTATAAGTATCAATAAATACGACGCGATATATTGATAAAATAAAAGTATCGGAAGGTCGATCGCCGAGAAAAAGTGTAACGAAGCAACGGTGAACGTTCGAAATCTGCAGCTAAATTATAGATGTCAAGGGATTCGACGTGTCACTCCATTGAAAAATCGACACGCTTAGGCTGGTATCATTGTAATAGTCGGATTTCAAAATCAAAGACGATCTCGAGGCACCGTTCTAGCATTAGAGGGCGACTCGATTATGACCAAGCATTTCCATACTTAGATGGGTCATGAAATATTCCAATAGCAACCGAAAATATTGCTGCTACATATAGAAATATTTTCAGCAGTGACCGCAGCAACTGGAAATAGTCGATGCGACCGGAATTATCGTTAGCCTCTGTTAAATTTGTTTCAGTGCTGACTATATAAACCTACCGACCGGTCTTATCCTAGTAGAAATTAATTCAACTCTGGACAAGCTCTGTAACTAGGCTCTGTGGACTAGGTCCTTGAGAGAGATCTCTATATAAATATTAGGAGGTTGCATTGAAAGCCCCTGTTCTCCCGTAGATTGAGAAATAACTACTTACGTCGTGCGCAGCGACTAATACTTCTTGTATCATTGAATTATGGACATTTCTCATTAAGATATTGGTATGGAATCGAGAAAAAACCAGAAGACTGGGGTTGGAAACTTCATAGCAATGGACTTGCTCCAATCACAATGACAAAGCAACCAGCACCCGACACCTTATTGAAATTCATTTCATGCACTTGTCGAAAAGGATGCGGTGCAGCATGTGGTTGCAGAAAAGCTGGGTTGAAGTGTTCCGTTGTGTGTGCCCAGGTAGCATACTAACGTCGAAATGACGTTTTTTGAAGGTCAGTTCTGACGTCAGATGACGAAAAATATGACGTCATTTTAACGTCGCAAAGACGGCTTAATTGCACATCCACACGACGTCAGACAAATCACGTCATAATGACGTTCTACCGTACGTTGTGATGACGTAAAAAATGACGATTCTAAAAGGTTAGGTCTGACGTACACCCGGCGTCTCGGATTATGTCGCTGGTGACTTTTTTTAAATGTTATTTTTAAACGTACTAACCAATGAACAATTAATTCTCATGCCCTCATTAGCTACGATAGTGTCTACTCTCGTTAATAAAAGTATGAGAATTGATTAATCATTGGTTAGTACGTTTAAAAATAACATTTAAAAAAAGTCACCAGCGACAGAATCCGAGACGCCGAGTGTATATCTTCATCGTGAGCGGTCACCCATCCTACTAGAGAGTGTCCGCACTTTTCGCTGCTTAACTTCGTTGATCGGTCGGTGTCCTCGACTCCTCATCTGCTGCACGCTTCTGTGGTTAAGAATATTATTACTATGTATTAGTGTTCACATGAAGTTTGATGAATAAATGTATATTACTTTTCAATAAGAAAGAGCTTGAATAAATAAGATTTTATAATTGTATTATTCTTTTCTCAACATTTTTCTAAATTTATGATTGTATCTTTTGATAAATATTCTTGCATAGACGCAAATTGATACTAATATCGATTTGCGTCTATGCAAGAAATAAATAATAAATAAATAAATATAAATAAATAAATAATTATGTGAATGTTTAATCATCCTACATTAATTGATTGTCTTTCATTTACTTTAATAATCTGTGCTTTTTAATAAATAGTATAGTTTATAACTTGCTCAACATACTCTGGAGACTAAATGAAATAATTTATTGATTTAATAATTGAACAAATTACAATTTTTGTCCATTTATTCACAAATAAATTTTCAAGCCTATATATGCAGGAGACGAAAATTTTTCTAAGTCTTGTTCGTCATTAAAAATGACGGAAAAGTTCCGTCAAAAAGACGTTGAATTTTGACGTCCAAGGTACGTCGTAAATATGACGTCCCTGTGACGTTAATATTACGACAACTGACGTCTGAAACCCTATACTGACCAAAAAATGACGTCTGAGACGTTATTCTAACGTCAGTGTGCTACCTGCACTACAAACCGGCCTCTCGATGAAACGTCTTAAAATAATACGGAAAAGTGTCTTATTGACGTAAAATAAGACGGTTAAGTGTATTGATCAGAAATTCAAGACACTTAACCGTCTTATTCCAAGACGTTTGTCTGTCTTTTCTCAAAAAGACATTTATTTTCCGTCTAAAATCATAAGATACATGGTACTGTCTTAAGATAAAGACGCTTAAACGTCTTAAAGTAAGACACTTCTTCAGGTATAAGACATTTAAATGAATAAGTTGCTTAAAACAGTAAGACACTACACAAGTAATACACTTCAAACGTCTTGTTACCTGTGACGTCAAGCATCATTATTCAAATGTAACCTTAGATATACACTACCCCCGAAAAGTTTTCGGTCACCTTCAAAAGGGCTTTGAGTGAATGAAATTTGAGTGGTTGGTTATATTGGAAACGAAGCAAGATAGATTAAAAACCTTCAAACAAAATTTCATTTGACTGACAATTAAAGAAACACATCGAGCATGACAGTTCATTTTCACGTTGAATTCTATTCACTGTCAATGTCAACACATTAGCCGAATTTGTATCCTTTATTTCTTTTTATTATTTGTTAATAAAAAAATGTCTACATCAGCCGTATATGTCGCGTACCGCTTACAGAAAATGTGTACACTCTCTCTCTCTTTACTCAAGTAACGCCGGTCCCGAGGAAAAAACCGACGAGCGCACTCTACTGCACATGACGTGTACCGTTCGGTATACGGTTTTCGGCTCGGTTGGAACAGGGTTTAGCGTACTTTACTGGGGCCCCTTTCTCGAACTCGCTCGTATCTTTGCGTGCACGCATCTTAGCGAATAGACCAATCAGGATCAAGTATTCCGTTGTCCGTAACCCCACCACAACGGAATACTTGATCCTGATTTGTCTATTCGCTAAGATGCGTGCACGCAGATACGAGCGAGTTCGAGAAAGGGGCCCCTGTACAGTTAGGTAACGGGACCTTCCCCTCCTTTTTCGACCTCACCTCAACTCACTTTCTGTAAAATTCAACGCGGCCAACAAGCACGTCATTTTCCGGAGGTTGTTTGCTGTGCATGTTTTGCTGTGCAAAAATGTCGAAAAAAAAAGAAAAAACAGTGTTTTGTGCATTAGGTCAACGACGCAAGTGTGTTAGATTTCTCTCACGAGATAATCAGCCTGACGCTGAAGTTGTGTTGGAAGAGTTTAAGAACTTATGTGCTCGCGATCCAGCATTGTTTGATGATAGCAAACACAGACATTATCATTCAAAAAAAAACATCAAGCATCGGACATGTGGTATGATGCGGATGACAGCATAATTGATGACCATAGTGAATTGAATATTGTGCTGGTGCAGTCTCCAATGCAAGTGATATTGCCAACAACTAACCTAAAAGACAGCACAGGTGGGAAGGTTATTTACACAGACCCCCCCCCCCCCCCCTCCAGTTGACAAGGTGGATGAACTTTTTGAGACTAAAGAAACTGTGATAGTCATCTCGAACGAGTTGAAAAATACGGTAAATAAATTTTTATTTCATGTTGGAATAAATTTTGTTTTCTCAATCACCAATAAAGTGAAAACAATATAATTCTGGATTTTTCATTTAAATAACTAAAAATACCTTTCCCTTAGAGATATACATTCGTCATTACTTCAATGTTTTTATTACTATTAGTGAAATTTTTTGACGCGATGTGTTTATTTCAGAGTGTTTCGATTTGTGAGAGCTGGATTCATTGTGGATTTTAGTACATTTCCAACGAATTTCTTTAATATCGAACTTTATAATATTACTCTGATGAGAAAAATTATTACATTCGATGTTTATTGACTCGCCTGTAATGCATTCATATTGACTATGAATAATTTCGCGCTCACATATACGTTTGAAAATTATACATTTGTGTATAATTATTGCAAGACGTTTTTAGAGTCTTATATTCCAATACATCTAACCGTCTTAGTATAAGACGTTTGAAGTGTCTTATTGTAAGACACTTACAGTGTCTTAACGTATTAAGACGGTATTAAACGTCTTAAGAGTGACCTCAAGTTTTAAGACATGTAGGTGTCTTAAAATAAGACGGTTGAGTTAGTAGTGTGGGTGGCTTCTGCAGTGGTCAGTCATGCGAAAATGTACCGGTGGTTGGAATCGAGAGTGAGGACAAAGATGACCTAAATTTACCAATGGAAGAGCAATGTATTTTCAGAAGCACCGATGTGATGATGACATTGAGGATACAGATTATACTCAAGATGTCAACACCAACCGATCAAAACCTTCAAAGAAAGGCAAACGCTAATAATACAATCGCGTGGCTCAAGCGTCATTTCCACCTAAGATCACGATGCTGTGTACTATTAGGCCTATCAAGGATAAAATTATTATAAATAGTAAGAAATACTAAAAAAATCACAAAAATGGCGAGTGTTACTATTTTTTTGGGAAAAATGTTCATCTTTCACCGCTGTAACTCGAAACACATTAGACTTATAAAAAAAACGAAAATACAAAAAATGTTAAGAATTTTATCTTCTTTAACTTTTATTTAAAAATTTTTGTCGTAAAATCAACCGCTGGGGAGTTATTTTGAAAAAACACTTTTTTGTCCCTTTAATTCAAGATGGCGGCTCGAGCCGTGACCCGCCAAGGTCGAAAACTCGGATTTTTTGTTAAGGCCCAGACCTTAACGACATATTAAAAAATTGCGACTACCCCCCTTTTGTAGGGCAAAATCCCCCACTGACTGGACTACTACGTACCCATTTGCAAAAAACATCCCCAATTGCGACCCATCAAACTTGCCACCTTGCTCAACTGAAGTGCAACAATTTGCAGCAACCAACGGACAAATCTCCAAAAAACCATGGCTGGTGTATCAACGACGGCAAGTACGAATTCGTCTGGTTTCAAGGAGATCAATTACCTGAATTTGTTGGAGATGTACTTGTTGAAGATTCCAATAAAAGCGATAATGATTGCAACATTGACATTGAATCATGTATGCAGATTTAACAGTAAATATAAAAAAAATTACATTTTTCTAACCAATTTGTTTAAATTTATAGACGTAGGCCTCCGAGCATCTAGTGATCTGGATTCAGCTGACGAAGGTGACGATTCTGATTGGCTGGATACAGAAGATGACTAGATGATCGAACAACTGATGATATTAAAAACGTCTTTATATGAAGTACCTACCATATATTTGTGAGTCGATAAATACTCTAAGAAATTAATACGCTTTAAAAAAATGTCTGTTAAAAATTTTCCTTCACTTCACGCACCTCGTTATATTTGTATAAAACACTAAGTATATCGTCGGTCAAATGTCAAAAGGGTATTCGAAAAAAAATTATATCATTTATCCGTTTCAAAAAATGTTAAAACATCTGACATCAGAAATAAAATGTTGAGTGTCCTAACATAAGACTGATGTTTGATTGATATACTGAAACTCCTTATCAATATTGAATGAGCTCTAAAATATTAACTCCAGGGAAAATAAATGAGAATTATTACTAAAAAGATTCAAAAAAAAAATAAACAGAATCATCATCTATATTAGAAGCATTCCTTTTTTTTTGGAGGGGGAATTCTCTTTACGAACACCCAGACTGAGCAATGTCCGGATAGTGTGGGACTCGGGTCACCCGCTAAGTGCAATGCGGGGCCCCATACCCACTAAACCTAACCTCCATCAAAAAGCCCCGTTGATGAGACACCAGGGGAATTCAGTCACGTAAAGCCAGCAAACTTCTGGAACCTTACCGGGGATGGGCGAGTGAATCGCCCTCATACGCTAAAGCTCTCCACCAACACGTATACACAGAGCCAAGCAGCTCTCCTCGCACAGGCTCGGATCTCAGGTGTGAAAAGGGAAGAACAAAGGTGAATAGATATAAGAGGAAGTAAATAGATAAAGAAGAAAGTAAACCTAGAATCGAGCACAATACAACTACTCCAAGAAAAGGGCCTCTCAAGGGAGAGAAGCACAGTCTAATTATCAATGACCTTCCGCAGGGAGAATGGGAGGAGGAATTCAGAATGTCCAGACCGTGTGCACGCACTGCCCCTGCAAAGCAGGGCATAAAAGAAGGAACCATAAGGATTGGGTGGAGTGCATTCACGCGGTCAGGATAGCAGTCCGATATACGCACTAAGGCATACAAGGACGCACACCTAAACAGAGTCCAAATCATATAGAGGAACACATCCAAATTGCGCAGATCAGCAGGGCAGACAGACTAACCGCGACCGGCTGCCTCTCTTTCTCTTTCAGCAACTTCTTTCTGAGTAAGGACCGTGGTCGCAAAGACAACCACGGCCTTCCAAACCTCCGTGTTAGAGATCATGAGTGGGAGAAGAGTCCCCCACTCAAGGTCCTGTCCAGCAACAGCAACAAGAGTTGCTCTTTCGTTCCACCAGGAGCTACACTCCACCAAAGTTTTGTGAGCGTCGTCAAATTCGGCATGACAGTGATGGCATTCAGGTGTACGTTCCTTCCTTATTCGGTAGAGAAAGTCACCAAAACAGCCATGTCCACTGATTATTTGCGTAAGGTAAAAACCAAGGCCACCTCGCTTACGACCCATCCAGTCATCAAAGACTGGAACAATCATCTCCCATTAGAAGCATTCCTAATACAAAAAATTCTGCGGCAAATGACATGAAATCGAGGCGCGCACAATGGATGTTTAAATCGTTCCGCAAGGTAGTTAATGCCGATATTTCGTTCCGCAAGTTAAAATTTCCACTTGAAACAGTTACCTCAAGAATATATTAAACATTAAAGCTTAACTAAATAATAAAAATTGTATGGTTGACACGACGCGTTTGGGATAATCCGCCACCCTTTTAATACCGGCCAATCGATCCACAAATATTATATTCATAATTGTGGACTACCAGATGAATACTAAAAAAATTGCAGCCTTGACTAAATAATAATTTTGTGCACTATTTTTTACAAGTTGGGGGCGTTCCGCCTGCCTCCCATACCGCTATCAGGGTTAATCCTCACGGATGGCACTTAGACATGCTCCCCACAACATTCTCTCAAAAAATGGGCCTTAACTAAATAATCACTGAAAAATGTCACCAGCTCTTAGTCTATTACGAGTAGGCAATTTTGGTCAGCGCTTCGTATATTATTAAAGTGCGTTCATGCATTAAGATTTGTCAATTAATAGTGTCGGCACTCTTTTTTGAGCGTCCAATCTTAGTCCAGGACATTTAGCTTGAAAATCATGCAATCTTCTAAAAATCGAGCTCACCGAAATTTTTTTGTTTTAAACTGCTTATTATGATGTACCAATATATGCCTGAAAGTTACGCCACCGACGCACTGGAGCTTCGTGACATATAAGAGGTCAAAGGTCGCGGATTTTGTTATCTCGCTTCCCATCGCTCCAACGTGAAAAATACCTATTACAAAAGTTGAAGATCTCAATTTTTAATACCTAAAAAAATATTTTACGTAAATACGCCTAACCGTTCTCGAAATATGTAGCTGAATATGTGGAAAAATGCAAAAATAGCCAAATTCTCAGGTCCCTATTTCCTGGAACGGTCTCGCCGACCGTTACTCAATTGTTTCAAGAATAATTTCGGGTTTTTATTTGACTATATTCACAATCTCAACCGAGTTATAGGCCGAGTAAGACGGGAAAAGGGAAAAAAACCTACTAGGGAAACCATATAAAAAAACGCGCCGCGCATTCTACCTCAAAAAGGTGATGTGTAAATGAATGCTTCCACAAACTTCGCAGCATCGTATCTCGAAAACGGTAAGGTGTATCTGAAAAGTGTATGGGGCCATTTAGTTAGATAATTTCATGGTCTAACAGGAATAACTTGTTTCATTTTTGTTTGAGTCATAGAGAACGAGATAATAGCGTTAAAACAGATGTAGTATTTTTTGACCAAAACTTATCTTTCGTGTCTCATAGCTCGAGAACAGGTAGGCGTACGAAAACCAAACTGGACTTTTTAGAAAGGGCGTTTATTCATAAAAACATAATTATATAGGTGTAATTACCGTTTGAGTAGTAGGAAGAGAGAAGAATGCGACGATACATGTTGCATACCCGAATTAAGCTATTTTTGAATTTTTCCACATATTCAGCTACATATCTCGAGAACGGTTAGGCGTATTTACGTCAAATATTTTTTTTTTTGGTATTAAAATTTGAGATCTTCAACTTTTGTAATAGGTATTTTTCACGTTGGAGCGATAGGAAGCGAGATAACAAAATCCGCGACCTTTGACCTCTTATACGTCACGAAGCTCCAGTACGTCGGTGGCGTAACTTTCAGGCATATATTGGTACATCATAATAAGCAGTTTTAAAAAAAAATGTCGGTGAGCTCGATTTTTAGAAGATGATTACTAAATGTCCTGGACTATCTATCAGTATAATACGATGAGATCGTATTTTTCGAGAAATTTAATACGTTTTTTTACGCGTATGAAAATTACGCTGTGTAACGATGGGTTTCGATGAGTCTTACTGGTGAGCTGAAGCAGCACCATTTTAGTCCTTAACGTGATTTCCGTATACCGGTGTTTCGATCAAAAAATGCTGACGATATAAAGGTGTGCCCCTCGGGCCAATTTGACAGTCTTAGGTTGAATTTTCAAAAATTTCAAAAATATATAGAAGAAACAATAACTAATCAATTAAATACAGCTAACAATCTTGGAGCATTTCTCTCCGCGTATCAGTAAATATGGCTTAGATAACTTAATTATTTTAACCTTTGTTTGACACACTGGGGTACAATCAACCCCACCCTTTTTCTTTGTTAATTTTAAGTACCTAAATTGAAGAAAATCGGGTTTGTGGCGCCATCTGGCATTAATTCGAGGCCACTACTTCCTCTTCCAGCTGTGAGCAAAATTTTTAGACCGTGAGTCTCTGTGCGACAGTCGACCGAACCTGACTGGTCACGCCTGTACCCCAGTGTATCAAGTGTTTGAGAACGTGAATTTTTTGAAATTTTTTTTTGATTGATTTTAAAGTGCAAATCTAAGTTCAAGGTAAATATACTGCATTGTGTATTATGTCTAATTTTTTTTCAATAGTGTGTAACGTTTTCATTCGCATATTAGATGACGTATAATCTACGGTCTCGGCGAATACTCGACGAATTATTGCAAAATGAAGAGTCTGACGAGGAAATGGCTGAACAACGTGATGCTGCCATTACCTCAAACGACAGTGCCGGTTCTTCAGCAGCTGAAGAAACCGATAATGATATTGAAATGGAAGATGTAAGTCTGAGTAAACGCCTAAATCAGTCTCGTGCTCGAGGACGACCTACTACCAAACTAAAAGGAAAAAATGGATTCCTGTGGGAGACAACGTTCTCTACTCGAAGATCAGGTACGCACGTCGTCGGTGCCATAACCTCTATCTTCTATCTCCCCCCCCCCCCTATCTCTTTACATCTCGTTTTATACGATTCTTGCTTCACTACGTGATTTATGGCGCCTCCTGTAAACAGGCGCTAAATTTAAATAGAAATTTATCGACCATTAATTTTTTTTAGATCGTCAATCTGATAGTATACTTGAAATGGTACCTGGCCCAGCTGGTAACGCTGTACATGCAAATACAATCGAAGAGTTTTGGAGTTGTCTGTTTGATGACAAGATGATTGATATTCTGGTAGCAAACACCAATAAAAAAATCGAGCAAGCATGCCTGACTCTTGTAACTGAAAGAAGAGAAGAATCATATCATTATCATACAGACAAGATAGAAATGAAAGCGTATATCGGATTGCTTTATTACAGTGGATTGTGGAAATCAAGTAAAGTTAACGATAATCGGCTATGGGATAAAAAGAATGGTATTACGTTCTACAGGTGCATGTTTTCAAGAAGTCGATTTACTTTTTTGACAAAATGTTTACGTTTTGATGATAGTGATACGAGAGACAAAAATGATCGATTCGCTCCTATTCGTTCTTTATGGAATATTTTTATTGAAAATTGCAAGAATAACTATACGCCAAGTAGCAGATGTACCGTTGATGAGCAGCTTTTGAGTTTTCGAGGACGTTGTGCTTTTAGAGTGTACATGAAAGATAAGCCTGACAAATATGGACTTAAAATTATTAGTTTGAATGATGCCGACACTGCATATATGATAAATGCAGTTCCGTATTTAGGTAAAAATACTGAAATAACTCAACGCGATGAAGCAGTTCCAGAGTATTACTTTCGTTTAGTTACTGAACCCATTTACAACCGCAATCGTTCAGTTACCTGTGACAATTGGTATACTTCAATACCTTTGTTATTACGCATGTTGAAGGAACCCTATAATATAAAAGTAACTGGCACATTGAGAAAAAACAAAAGAGAGATTCCTGCTGAATTTATAGTTGCACCTAAAGAGCGACCTGCTACCAAGTTTGCTCACACTAAGGATTTAACTCTTCTTTCTTTCGCTCCAAAAAAGAAAAGTAATAAAGTGGTTATCATTGTTTCTTCTGTCATGCACACAAATAACGTAACAGATGGAAAATCTGATATTGTTAGGCATTACAATTTGAATAAAGGAGGCACTGATACTTTTGACAAGCTTTGTCGCTCTTATAGTGTGACTGGAAGGACAACTAGGTGGCCTGTGCGATATTTTTTTGGCATTTTAGATCAAGCCATAGTAAACTCCAGAATTTTACTCGCGTGCAAATTTAAAATTGATGGAAAAAGTGAAAAGGTTACGGCTATCGACTGCTTGGAATCATTGCATATGCATCTTGTGACACCGCATTTACAAAATCGGTACGCCATCGTAACACTTAGAAAAGATATTCGGCTTTGGATCGCAGGTATTTTACAGATAGATGTGAAAGGCTCTCATCAGCTAGTAAATGCTGAATTGCAACAGCCCCAACGATGTGCAAGTTGCACTAGGAAAGAGGACAGAAAAAGTAGAAAAGCTTGTGCATCCTGTCGTCGTCCTATCTGCAGCACACACAGCTTTAATTTTTGCGAAGATTGTTCCAGAAATAATTAAAAAAATACTCAAAATGTACCAGTATTATTAAAACTTATGTTTAATTATGTGAATGTAATAAAGTACATGTTGTAAGAAAGAAAATACATCATATATTTGTTTCAGAGTATACAGTTTACTTTTTTCACGAAATTTCATTTTTCATTCCCCGGAATAAATACCTTTTTTTGAAAAATCGCCTATTCGACTATTCTTTTTCTTAAAGTAGTATATCTCAAGATAACTCACCTAAATTTTTAGCAATTTTTATCAAAAATTGAAAAAGTTATGAATTCTTAATCAAATTTGGTTGTTTTTTCGGTTTTTTTGAGTATTCTAATTTTTTAAACATATTTACTTTTAATATTTTACCATATACCTCATACAGTCTTCAAAAGAAACTTTTCAAACGCTCGTAAAAAAATTCTCAAGTAAAAATATTTAATATTAAATTTTTTATGATGGTTTTGGTCGATGGGGTACAAATAACCCCAGTGTGTCAAGTATGCTATTCCAGAGAAGTGTGTCAAACAAAGGTTAAACTAAATGCCCACGCATCAAATTCATTGTCTCACGAGCAATACAATGTATAATGGGAGACGAACGAGAAGCATGCATTTATAATTGCAAGCTTTCATGGCATTCGCAGTCTACCGAAGATGTTTCCTCGATCTAGGTCTCTTTCGTTCAAGGTATTCGATAGGACGATCAGACGCTGACAACGGCGTTCAGTACTCCTGGCTGTGGAAGCTCGCCAATGTTACGCAGTCGCCGTACAGTTACCTGTGGACGAACGCTAGCACCGCGCCAGAGTTGGTAGCCGGTCCGTCACGCCGTACAATGTACGTCACTGCTCTCTACTTCACAATGACTTGCATGACATCCGTGGGCTTTGGAAACGTCGCCGCGGAGACTGATAGTGAGAAAATTTTCACCATCTGTATGATGATCATTGCCGGTAAATATAGATAATAGACACGTACTTAGCTTAGTTTAATGCGGACACCATCTCTTCCCATCAATGAGTCGATTAGAAACGCCGACGACACGATTTCTCTTGCCAATACCGTCACTTTTCGCAATTAGCCTTGCTGTACGCGACGATCTTCGGACACGTTACGACGATCATTCAGCAGATGACATCGGCAACGGCCAAGTATCACGATATGTTGAATAACGTACGCGAGTTTATGAAGCTTCATGAAGTACCGAAAGCGCTGAGCGAACGCGTCATGGACTACGTCGTCAGCACGTGGGCGATGACTAAAGGTCTGGACACCGACAAGGTCCTGAACTACTGCCCGAAGGATATGAAGGCTGATATCTGCGTACACCTCAACAGGAAAGTCTTCAATGAACATCCGGCCTTCAGGTGATAATAATAAATTTAATCTTGTACCTTCGTACGTTAGCATTGTTGGTATTGTAGCGTGGTTACGTATATTTAAATATAGATGGGTATTTTATCGATACGGCATATACAGTGTCATTCCACTTAAAAATTATAACGTGCCTTATAGGTATCGGACACGTTCGTTATGATGCGTAATGATACTCTTTGCGATGCCACTGAAATATTTGTATACATTGTAACGTTTAAAATATAATTTAGAATGAAATACAGGGTGAGGCAGTGAAACGGCACGATTTCAGTTAGGGCTGGCGGGCTTGGTGGGGGGTTCACGAGAGTGGGGGAATGGACCTTTGTCGCCTAGACAGGTGAAAATGTTAGTAACCATGGAACGTTGGTCCAGTGAGCAATGCGCGTTTACTGTAAAGGCTACTATTGCTGTAAACTCTGAACGCGCTATGCTAATATGTTGGTAACTTTTGGTCTGCCCGAAATCGATGTATATGATCCTGAAGATGAAGCACTCTTCCAGCAAGATGGTGCAACAAGCCATACGGTCTATGTTTCAATGGATTTGCTTAGGGCCGGTTGTACAACATGCCGATAGTGTTATTCCTACCGACAAGTCCGATTTACGCTATAGTCAAAAGACGTCAAAAGCGGACTTGTCGGCAGGATAACACTATTAGTACAAGATCCGAACTAGAGACGTTCTTCACCGATCTGCTTACCGGATGAAAAGTATTTTTTATCAAACATAATACGTCAATGAATATATCGCGAATGGGTAGGCTAATAAAATATGCTCAAGACTACCCTTAAAACTATATAAACAGGTGAGCTGATATGAGCAATTTGCACCGATCTGCTTACCAATTAAACTATATATGAAAATAAAGATAATTTTATTGCAAACACGATGGTATAACCCTACCTGCAAAAAATCGGTCATGAATCACAGTTGTAAGGCTTTGAAATTTATCGGAGCTAGCCAAGATGCGCGTACTACAGGGAAATTTGCTATAGGACGCAACATAGGAAGTGGGCGCGACGCGACAGTTGGATGAGAGAGAGTGCGTACATGCTACTTCCTCGTACGATTGACAAAGATAACACTACTAAAATGCCGAGAAAAAGCGACTACGAGCGACTCGCTGTTTACATCCCTCAGTTTGCGGAAAAATGCGTGCTCCATTATTACATAAATGTAATGTAGTGTTATCTTTTTCAATCGTTATTTTTTTCAATCAATTACTGTTGGATCCCTGGTAAAATTATTTTCGTTCAAGATTCAACTAACTTTGCATTCCTATTTTTGCTTGTCTAGAAGGGACAATTTATTACTTTATTGCTCTTTCTCGAAAGTACAGAAAGAGGGGAAAAACGTTCTTACCGGGTGTTTTCGAGTGAAAGTTTTTTCCGAACATGTGATAAACAGACAGTCGAGGCGATGGCTCATGGGGTGGGTTTGTAACGTATTAAAAATATATGAAGGTAAAGACGAAATTCTGAACTTTTCCTCTAAGTGATATTTCACAAGTTGAAATGATAAATTGTTAAGAAAAATTCTTCTTGGAGTCTTTACGTTGTTTAGGTTACTGTTAAATAAAATCTGGGCACTTATTCCAGCAACATACAAGTTTTTGGAAGGCTATAATATTGTATTTGTTGTAATATTGTTATAATATTTGTAAAGATTTGTATTGTATTCATTGTTTTATAATAAAGTTTTTTTACACCGCCAATTTGTTAATGATTTTTATCGCCCTCTAAAAAATGTAATTTTTCTGTTTGTTTCCTGTGGTATTTTTATATAATAGATAAAATTTATCGAATAATTATCACTAACATATTATTATTCTGTGATAGAAATATTAATATTTCCCCATCCATATATTTAATTGAAATTATTTGAAAAATCTTTCTCACATTTTAATATTTTATATTTAATTTAAAGTAATGAAAAGTTTACTGCCAGTACCTACTCCATCGTAGTCGCTTTTTCTCGGCATTTTAGTAGTGTTATCTTTGTCAATCGTACGAGGAAGCAGCATGTACGCACTCTCTCTCATCTAACCGTCGCGTCGCGCCCACATCCTACGTTGCGTCCTATAGCAAATTTCCCTGTAGTATGATGCGCATCTTGGCTAGCTCCGATAAATTTCAAAGCCTTACAACCGTGATTCATGACCGATTTTTTGCAGGTAGGGTTATACCATCGCGTGTTTGCAATAAAATTATCTTTATTTTAATATATAGTTTAATTGGTAAGCAGATCGGTGCAAATTGCTCATATCAGCTCACCTGTTTATATAGTTTTAAGGGTAGTCTTGAGCATATTTTATTAGCCTACCCATTCGCGATATATTCATTGACGTATTATGTTTGACAAAAAATACTTTTCATCCGGTAAGCAGATCGGTGAAGAACGTCTTCAGTTCGGATCTTAGACTATATCGGGCAGTATATCAGCATGTTGTACAACCGGGCCTTAGACTCGCTTTTCCTGGTCGTCTCATCAGCAGAAATGGCGATATTCCATGGCCTGCCCGTTCGCCAGATTTGACGGCTCCAGACTTCTTCCATTGAGGTTATCTCAAGTCCAAAGTGTTTAAAGTAAATTTCCACTAATGTAGGCCTGATTTATGCTAAAATAAAATAACTTTTTTTAAATCGCTATTTTTTGCGATTTTTTTTAATCGTGCCGTTTCACTGCCTCAACCTGTATTAGTAATGGAAGATTTAGCATTAGCAGGGTGTTGTAATATTATACTCTGTAAAAATGTAATAATTTAAGCCTACGGGAAGGTTCGTTACATAGTTACTTTCGTGTCGATTATAACATGTACTATAATTTGAAGTTATTTTTGCAATTTTCTTTTCTTTCTGTACACTGATTGTGATGAACATTAGGGTAATTCAGAAAAATTAATAGTTATTTATTTTCCATACTTGTATACCTTGACGTATCGAAATATACTTTAATTTATAGTCATTTACGCGGTGAAAATAAATAGTCGTCTAAATCGTCAATTAATCGTCTAAAAATTAAGTGCTTGGATACCGAAATCGCGGAAATTATTTTAGTCACCATGATGATATACACAAGTGTTGATACAAGATTGGCAAATACCAAAATTGTTAGTCATATGTCATTGACATTATTTTGGCTCGCGAGATTGATCATTTTTTTCAGTAAGTTTAGAAATATTTAGTTCAGATATTCCGACGTAAGCTTGATTTGATATACAAATTTAAATGGCAATCTGACATAAGTATAATTTTTAAACAATTTGTTGAGTACCTTTATTAATATTTTATTTAACTTTCTATACCAGTTTTCAATGTCCCTGTACTATCTATATATATTTTGTATGCATAATAAGTATTCCCGTGTGTAAAATATATTGTTTTTTGTGTATCACTTGACTGTGTAGCATCGAGGCTCGTAGAATTGGAATCCATCTCATTAAATTTTATACTTAACATGTGGGATTAATTTTGACGTGTGTGGCATTAATATTTTTGTGCGTAGCATTGCTGTGTGTAGGATCAAGGCCTTCTCTGTACACAAAATCATAAATTAATAAAATATCATAGGGGAAAACAGGGGAAAATGCGGTACTATCATTGGCCCCTGCTTTTCGTTAGGATTCACGGTAATCTGGAGCCAACTAGTATCCCATTTTACTCTACTTTCCCGTATGCACATGTATAACAGCATGTTTTTAAGCTAGTTTGATGTACGGCCTGCACCGTTCGTTTAATCCTGGCTGGTCGCGACGCCAGCTAATAGCGAGTCGATCTTTATTTTGGTAGGATAGCGTATAATATGTGTAGCAGCCTTTGGACGAATATAACCGAGAAATACCGAAGAACTAACTGCGATCTGAACTGTGTAGCTGTCTGTCACCATAACAAAATGAAGGGTAGCGACTTGCTATTGACTGCCGTCAGAACCAACCAGGGTGAAACGAGCATTACAAGTGACACACTAATCCTTCCTGGCTAAACGAACAGCTGTATATAGGATGAATTGCTTAAGAACTAGGATCGGTGGGTAGCTTAAAGTGGTTAATACAGAACAACCCCATTACTGTTCCCCTACGTGGGCACACTTCTCTTCATGAGGGGTTCAATGGTCTTTGGCCTACTTCGATAGAGTATGGGTCAAGGACGGCCGAGAAATACAAAACCTACCGGTAGCTACATCCAGTTGCACCAAGGACTGTCGCACAGTGCAGCGACCATTGGAAAAAAACTCAAAAAATCAAGTTGTATAAAAACGGTTCTAAAACACACGTAGGTTAAAAGAAATAATCCCCAAACACAAGAAACTAAAGCATGTTTACGAAAAATTCCACCGGCACCTGTGCAGCACCGCTCCGAATATCAGTTTGTTTGAGCAGTCTACGTTATACACAGAGGAGGTGTGCGACGCGGAGATTTCAATTTCATGGAAAATGTGAATTCGCTCTAAAATCATCGGTTCTTTTTTGCGTCGATCCTGTTCACTAGGGTAAGAATTATGTTTTCGACCTATTATTTGTTACTCTTATTAGTTATTATTGTTTTAATCGCCCTTTTGGTCTCATTTTACTCTAACTGTCAAAGTTGTTGAAATTCAGAGGGTTTATCTAACGAGTGTCGCGTGGTGTCGAGCAAATCGTTGTTGTAATGCACGGAGTACAATAGCCTTTATTCGCCTATGTAAAAGTTAGCTGCTAGTATCTGCTACTTTTGTTGATATATAGTACTTTTTTAATCTTTGCCGCGAGCCTCTATCGAGGCTCGTATTATTCGGTAATAAAATCGCGACTTCTCAGATTCCAATTCCCCGACGTATACCGTCTTACAATTTTACCCACTTCCTCGTATCTCTCATCAGTTCCAAGATATGTGGATAAGTTTATCGTTTAAACAAATTATCAATTCGCTTGCTACGGTAAAAGTAATATAATTTAAAGTTCGACCCCCTTTGAAACCCCAATATATTTTCTATTTCGTCGTATCTCTTATCATTTCGAGATATTTGCATAAGTTTATTATTTAAACAAATTATTGTTCAACTTTCTCTGTTAATATGGTTACTGTTAAAAGTTGAACCTCTTCCTCCCCCGAGGATCGAACATTTTCTCCGTTTCGTCGCATCTCTTACGGTTTTGAGATATTTGCAAAAGTTTATTGTCCAAATAAATTTTGAAACAATTTATCGATTTGCTATATGCGGTAATACCATCACGGCTGAAAGTTCAACCCGGAATCAATGAGACTTTGTTTCAAAAGTTTTCTGTGATCTTACGTGTTTATTGCAAGTGGTTGAGCTGTTGATTTGGAACAATTTATCATAAATTACTCTTTTGTGAAACCAAAGACCTGTATCTGAAATATTATTCTTGGTATTAAATGCCAAGTACTTTGTATAAACTCTTCTTTCATGCAGTTGAAAACATGAAATATTTTAAAATACCAATTAGACAATTGAAGACATTGCAGCAATAACGATGTATCTGCACTTTTTGGCCAAATGGAGTTATATACACGAATCGGTAAAGTATATTAATGTTGTCGTCTGGGTCAAAAATGAGACATCTATCTTACTTGGTTTCGGTTATACACAATTTTTTTGTAGCTACCTCCTCTATTTACTACGAAACATTTGGTGCAATAATAAGGCAACTGTGCAGATATCCTCATATATTGTATATGTTACAGACGATGAAGATAAAGAGTAAACAATAAAAACCTTTACTAACATTAATATGTACTTATATTATTTTGGTTTTCTTTAAACAAAATGTTTGCTCGTTTTATTTGGTGCAAAAATGAGGTAGCTTCCAAAATATTAAAAATATATAATAGAAACAGTCATGTGTTACATGTAATTATATTCAGTGGACATCAAAGTTTGTTTTTAGTTAAGTAAACTTCATGTACATTACTATCATTAATAAAAAAAAACTTTTTTGTCATGGTTTCGGTGGTAGAAACGAGGTAGCTGCAAAACTTTTTTTACTTTTTCACAAAACTGCAGAACTTTAAAATATTGTTTTATCTATCACACTGTACTCCTCCCAACACGTTAACCACTTTTACAGTAACAACCAAAGAAAAAAAATTAATTTGAATTTTAAAACACGTTTTTGTCCCTCCTGAAGAATGTAGCATTGCAGATACCTCGTTTTTGCTGCAATGTCTTCAATTGTCTGAGGAAGCTTTCGAAGTTTTTCGACGCATTAGATTAAATCATGCTAGAAAGTCCTCAAGATTAAATAATTGTCAAGACGTAATAAACAACTTATTGCTGATGTCTGACCCCTGTATTTCCGTTAACAGGAAAATTGTACGCAGACGAACAAGAATGTTCGATGATGATATTGAAAGCTACCTTCTTTGTAGTGAAAATTGTGATTTCGTGCGATTGGTGACTCGGAATGTTTACTGCCAAATATTCGTAAAAATTAATTTTTAGTCAATTTTAAGTACATATCTTGCATAGAAATGCAATATTTAGTTCAAGAAAATATTCTTTTAGTTGAGTGTCATATCGGTAATAACGCAACCTGAAAAGTTTAAACAATGTGATATTATTTTACTTATTTGACAAAATATATATTTCAATGTACAATTAAATGAAAATCAAACAAAATTCTATCACTAAAACTTAATTCTAGTTGAGTTTTTTCCCTATTTCCCATTGACTCGCCGCACTGTGTGTCGTACCTACCCCCCATGATGAGAGGGGTGTTCCCGCAGAAGGAAAAGAATGGGCTAGCGTCTAGATCTTGGATGACTCACTGACCGGATGATCATGTATTTATATACACCTAACGTCAATGATTCTGATTGACCCGCTTTGGATGACGGTACTTCTATCGAGTCGACCGTAGCTAAAAAATTCGAGTGAATTTTAGTGTTTTGCCATGAAGGCTAAATTTGATTGGTGTTTCATGGCAATTTAAGTACCGTCACCGAAAGCGGGTCAATCAGAATCATTAACGCTAGGTGTACACCTACGGGCAATGATTCTGATCGACCCACTTCGGATGACTTTACCGATTACCCACTTCGAATACTTTATCCACTTCGGATACTTCATCGAGTCGACCGTAGCTAAATGGTACGAGCGGATTTTCTTGTTTTGCCATGAAGGATCAATCAGATTTAGCTCTCATGGCAAAACAATAAGATTCACTCGAACCATTTAGCTACGGTCGACTCGATAAAGTACCGTCATCCAAAGCAGATCGATTAGAATCATTGGCCGCAAGTGTATTTTTTGAGATTGGGTTTCAACGATGAACGATTATTTTTTCTGTCAAATTCACCCAATTTGTTACGAACAACCTTATTACTTCGTAATTGGTGGACACTATAATTGTTATATTCGATCTTTTCAGGCTGGCGTCTGACGGTTGTTTGCGAGCACTCGCAATGCACTTCACGATGTCCCACAGTGCCCCGGGAGACTTGCTCTATCACACGGGCGAATCTATAGATTCCCTGTGTTTCATCGTGACTGGTAGTCTGGAGGTCATTCAGGACGACGAGGTCGTGGCTATCCTCGGGAAGGGCGACGTCTTCGGCGATAGCTTCTGGAAGGATTCAGCTATTGGTCAAAGTGCCGCGAACGTGAGGGCTTTGACTTACTGCGATCTGCACACCATCAAGCGTGACCGACTCCTCGAAGTTCTGGACTTCTATCAAGCTTTCGCAAATTCGTTCGCTCGCAACCTCGTTCTCACTTATAATCTGCGTCATCGGGTAAGTCTCTCTTTTAAATATTAACACGCCCTCGAGTTATGCGCCTGAAAACATCAACGCATCCGAAGAGTATATTTAGAAATTGGAGATAGATTAGGAGAAACGAAGGACTAATGAAAAGAGAGGATCATCTTATAGATCATTTATTGGAATTATACTCTATCTAACTATGAAGATTCTTTGCTTTACGTCGATTTCTTTTTATTAAATTAATATTTACCATGGCGACGTCCTCGCTGCACACGTGACACTCGTATGCGAGTGACAATAATACGAATAACGCGGAGTGAAGACGAGTTACGAACAGATGATTCGCTATAGAGAAATTCTGCTTACCCGAGAAAAAAATGTTCAGATATAATTATATGTGATTATACAAATATAATTATATGTATATGATTATTTTTTCTCAGGTAGCGTAGTCCATTTAAAACTTCAATTCGCGTGGAGAATATAAAACGTCAAATACTAGTCGATAGGCATCAGGCACGAAGGTGGCAGGATCCACTTTCGAAGAAAATATAAATATCTTAGAGAGAGTAACGAGTATTTAAAATTTACATGATTTATAATATTCATAGCGAGATAAAAATTTATACAAACGTGTAACAGCAAATAAATTACTAAAGACATGAGGCCATTTTCGATATACCAAATATTTGGTGTTTTACCAAAAGGTTATATATATATATATATATATATATATATATATATAATACTAGAAATAGTACAAATAAACGAGTCGTTAGAACTCCGTAAAAATATTCTATTCATCTATCATACATAGTAATATAATTCGTTCGAAGCGTTTATTGCAATCTTCTTCATTCCAATCTAACGTTCGCTGTATGGCAATTCGGGTAGAGCTTCGTCCGTGGCTACGTCACGTACGTTGCACCCTTAAGACTAGCACTCTGGGCATTTTTTTCCGAGTATAAGATACCACCCCCTTGTCGACGCGCAAAGTACATGCATTAGACGGGCAGATTGCGGTTGGATTATTATAAGTTCGTTGGAAGGGTTTCACACGGATATGGGGTTTCTTCGAGTGGCCTGCCTCAATAATATTCGGACGTCCAATCATCTACAGGCCCGCAAAAGGAAAAACATCGGCGCTAGTCCTTCCTGTCTCTCATTCCTTCGCTATGCATCTTACGTCCGGCGAGCTCCAACATGACTTTAGACGCCGGATCTTGATCCAAAATTGACGTGGGATCCCGCAAATCTTCTTCGACTTCCGGGACCGGACCTACGCCCCACACCTCGCAGTGTTTTATGATAAAGTTTTCTTTACCGCTTAGCTGAACGTAGCCTTGAAACGTCGTACATGAGACGCTGGATTTACCCGTACCATACTCGCAATCTAGCGAAAGGCCTGGATAATTCAGTTGACCTCCCATGATCAACCCGTTAGGCATCGTTTGTTGATGAAGGTTCAGATACTGATAGTGATTGTTGTAACCGGTAGACGGGAACGTCAAGATGTTTGGCTCTAGCTTGAACAGGAAGCAAGTCTGATTTCCGGCAAAGTTTGGCCCTAGCGACCAATTGTCGGACGCGAATCCTCCGAACACGTGATTGTCCGTGTCCTGAATTATGAGGAGCGTCGAGCCCTGCATCGTGATTCGGCCGAGCATTGTGGAAAACGATTCGCCGTGGACCTGACTGGAGAATAAAAATCGCCACTCATCGCGCAGCTCGTGCGGTAAGCTGAGATTCAGGAACAGGATGTCACCCAGACTCAAGATGCTTGGAAAGTGGGGAATGTTCTCCAGGCCCTTGCACATCGGCAGCAGATTCAATTCATGCACCCTCGCGCTGGTATTCTTATCGCTTTTCTTTTGCGAAGTCAGAAAGAGGCACTGAAAGAGGTGAGACTGGATCTTCTTGAAGGTCGCCGCCTGAGCGAACCAACTCTCCACTTGATCAACGGTTACGACGTCGCCGTACTTGGCAATGTCGTCGCATAGACTGCGCGAACGCAGTCCTATCCTCCTCGCGTTCACTTGACAGCCGATGTTGTTCCAACTGACGTAATGCGCATTGCCGCAGTTCTTTTGAATCCTCAAGTACGAACTAATGGTGGCTTGGATGTATTGGAGGAACGTAGGAGTGGGTAGCTCGAGCTTTTGCTCCTCTTCCGAGAAGCCGTTGAACAGAAGCGTGGTACGTTCTTCGGGGCTGCCGCGCACCGCGAAGGCGTAGAGACGTCCAAAGTTTTCGCCATTTATGGCGGAGGCCTTCTTTCCCGGTTCGTGGCAGAGGAAGCGCACGACGAATTGCAGCAACGCATCGTCCAGATGAGTCGACCAGTGTTTAAAGATATCTTCTCGTTTGATGGAGCCCGAACTACGCGACATAGTCTTGAAGAGATTTTCCACCAATGTTAATTCTTCGACGGACAAGATATTGGCCGACGAAGCGGAGCGGCTCGTACTGTGACCCATCTGAAATCCGGGCAATTGCGTTAGCCTGGATATGGCGTTAAAATCTCAGATCTACACCGATTAGAACGGGTTAGTATTTATCGTCAACGCTATCTCGTGCGCACTGCTAAGGGGTCGTCCATTAATCACGTGATGCTTTTTAGCATTTTACCCCCCCCCCTTCCTGGTGATACGTGGTGAGGTTTAAGACTTACTAAAAATCACGTGTATTTTCTTAGTTAATACAAAAAGTATCTTAAAAAAATTGTAGAATATTATTTTTAATTACAGGTAAGTATAATCTAATTTAATTCTGGAAAATTAAGGACCGTGATAAAAATGTCTAGACATTAAGGTTGTTTAGAAATCGCGCGTTCAACAAAAAAATTAATACACGTGATATCTCTCACTACACCCCCCCCCCCCCTTGTGATATTTCGTGATTTTTACCCCCCCCCCCCCCCCTTCGGACCTCACGTGATTAATGGACGACCCCTAAGGAGAACATCTTGCGATAGGCTAATGATCGAATGAATCTATCATGACAACTCGTGAGTTAGATCGATGCGTCTTGTCGCAGCCTTTCTCAAAAGATTTGTTTTATAAGATTCGTCTTGGGAATTTGGCATCCTTGACATAAATTTAGTGATGCCGCGATAATAGAAAAATTCGCTCGTTATATTTACAGTAAGTGAGGAACTGAGATTGCATTATTCTGACTTCATGATATAGGTACGATATTTCGTTTCTCAATTTTTACGACGTTTCTAAGACCCCGCTAGCGAACATAAAGGCTTACGGTTTTTTCAGAACTCGCATTTCAGATTATAATATTGGAGAAGTGAACACAACGTGTAAATTACTTGAAACATTGGTCCTATCAGTTTTCAAATAACGTCAGTTTCTACTAATTGTGACAGTTTTTACAAAAAGTTTATCATAAAAAAGTTATTCATGTCTTTGTCTCCTTCATGGATATACGTGTTTCTTCTAATGACTATTTCATAACTCCATTAATAACCGCTCAAGCCATCAAAATGAATTAGATATACGTATTTGAAAAAGAATCATTTTTATTAATTTTTTCAAGTACCTGTAACATTGGACAGTGTTTACATTATTTTCTATAAGTTCTCTTTCTTTTCTGATCTACTTTTTCTAGGTCCTTTCGTTGTTTTCATAATAGGGTAGATTTTGATTTGCCACCCTTCACTTCAGTAATAGCCTGCTGCAGCTATAGTAGGCCTCTGTATATTTTATTCATTTCCCTCCTTGCTTAAAGGATCCAATTAAATCCCATTAAAACCCATTTACTTTTTCAATTGGTTTAAAGATGATTTTTACCTTGCTATTTTCATATTTGAACTTATTTTATATTTGAGAAATATCGATCGGTTTACACAAAAAAATTCCCACTCCTATTTCAAATATGATTCAATCAAAAAATACTAATCGCCACGAAGTACATGTAGAGTATGAGGGCAGAGTGAAAAGTCCCATACTTTTCTAGTAGATGATGGTGCGATCGCAAAGATGAGTATACGCCCTCATTTGGCGGAAAAAAAAGTTCTGTTCCACTACGACAATGCACCTGCCCATTCGTCGGCCGTTGCAACAGCGAAATTGGTCGATCTGAAGTTCGTATTGCTGCCGCATTCACCTTATTCACTGGATTTGGCTCCTTGTGACTTCTTTCTCTTCCCAGACTTGAAAAAATGGCCGGCTGGAAAGAAATTCTCATCAAACGAAGAGGTCATCGCCACAGCAGGGGGCTACTTTACAGATTTTGGGGCGCACTACCATCTACTAGAAAAGTATCACTTTTCACTCTGCCCTCATATATCGGATTTAAGGGCCTTTTTTTCCAGGTTTAGAGCAAAATATAGGCTAGCACGATTGTTTCGGACATAAACCCTTATGTCTCCATTGCTGTAATTTACGCGTTATCATAATTTCTATAGGCTTTTATGTATACAGACCAACTATCATCGATTCAGGGTGATTATTTATACATCGAAATGCAGCGTTTTTGTGAGAAAAATACTGAAATTATCTGTGTTATTCACTCACGAAAATTGCGAAGGAATCGAAGGAAAAGTTGAAAGCTGCTATACTTGAAGCAAAAATAGGATTTTTTTTTGGATAGGTACTCACTATAAAATCGGACTGCATTGTCACACATCCCACCTTGTAAGTTCCCACAAAATGTATTATCACGTTCATATACAGTTATCTTTTACGAGAAATATTGTTATTCTGATTCCATGTAATCCGCGATGCGTCCATCTACGAAACTGTCATTGTATTTTCAATCGTCTAGTCTGAGAATGCTCGGAGTACCTTTTCCTTTGATTTTGGTCAATAATATTTCTAGAAACTAAAAATCTCTAAACACGTTTCCTCTTGATTTAGACCAATAATATTCATCCAATTCAAATTATATCATTTGTCAAAATCAAGGGAAGACGTTCTAAGAGAATTTCAATTTCCAGTAACTTTATTGGTCGAAAACAGGGAAAATGGCACTCAGAAAATTCCGAAACTAGTCAATCGAAAACGCTATAATAGTTTCGTAGATGGATCTACCGCGAAGAAGCTCCTGATTACATGGAATCAGAATAACATAATTAATTTCTCGTAAAAGATAACTGTATGGGCATAAAAATAAATTTTGTTGGATAGTACAAGGTGGGATACGTGACACAATGCAGCCCGATTTTATGGTTAAGTACCCAAAAATCCTAATTTTGCTTAAATTATAGCGGTTGTCAATTTTCCCTTCAATTCCTTCGTGATTTTCGTGAGTGAATAACATATCTTTTGAGTATTTTTTCCACAAAAACGCTGTATTGCGATGTATAAATGATCACCCAGAATCGTTGACAGTTCGTCTCTGTATGCGTAAAAATCTTTAGAAATTATGATAACGTGTAAATTACAGTAATGGAGACATAAGGGTTTATGTTTGAGATAATCGTGCCAACCAATATTTTGCTCTAAACCAGAAAAGAGAGCCCTTTTAATATGACTATTCAGATTTCATCTGAATTGGGATGAATCGGTATTATCGTATTTCATTGGATAAAACTAATGCAATTTGGGGGGGGGGGAATTAATTGGTATATGTGGTTAAATATACACATACAAACGTAAATGTATACCGTATGTCCGCGATCATTTGAACCATAGGAAAATTGCGAGTTTTGCATGAGCACCCCTTTGGGTCTCCTTGTCCAATAGAATCACCGGAGAAGCGTGAATGCGCATGCGTAGTCATCCGCTAGTGTGGCGTCGTCAGCAAGTTCAGATCGGTTATCGAAATAATCGATCTGAACTTGCTGACGACGCCACACTAGCGGATGACTACGCATGCGCATTCACGCTTCTCCGGTGATTCTATTGGACGAGGAGTCCCAAAGGGGTGCTCATGCAAAACTCGCAATTTTCCTATGGTTCAAATGATCGCGGACATACGGTACTTGAGCAGGCCAGATTCAATAAGAATGAATTTTTAGGAAATATACAAATTTAAACAATTTAATTTTGGTAGGAAATAACAATTCACGTGAAATTGAATAAAAAATACCATGAAATGTTTTAAAAACGACACTGAAGATGGCTGCATTTGCAAGTTTATTTTTGATAAGCCATACTGCAAAAACCGTAGCTCTAAATTGAAAAAGTTACTAGACCTTTTTTGTCCCTTACAATTTTTTCCTGGTGAAACATTTTTTCAAAATATTTTTTTCCATACATTAACAATAAATATTCACGATGAAACATTTTGGCACGGCGCTTTATAATGACGGCAGGTTCAAGTACGAAAGTTATAAGACTCATCGTATTCTTCGTCAGTTTCTCTAGTGGCGAGTTTCTTAAATTTTCTAGATATATTCAGTTTAAGTAAAATAAAACAATATTAACTTTTGGCACATTATAATAATTGGAATAGCTACAGATCCAAACCAAAAATGTCATTAGAACTTTCTTATGCTTTGCAATATTTTGCAATTTTTGGCAACAGATATAGTTAATTGAATACTTTGGCACGCTATGTTGTAATAATTACAGACCAAAATTGAAAAAAAAAACACTAGACCCTTTTTGTCCATTATAACTTTATCTGGTGGCACATTTTTTCAAATATTTTTTAATGTACATTAACAATAAATATTCATGATTAAACATTTTGGCACGGTACTTTGCAATGACGACAGGTCCAAGTACAAGAGTTACTAGGCTCATTTTATTTTTTGCCAGTTTCTTTAATGGCGCATCTTTAAAATTTTTGAAATATATTTGGTTTAAGTAAAATTCAAACAATCTTAACCTTTGGCACTTTATATTGCAAGAACTACAGGTTCCAACCGAAAATATTACTAGACCTTTTTTATTCTTTGCAACATTATCTAGTGGTGTCTTCGTTTATTGCAGTTTAAATGAAGAAAATCCGTTTCTTTAAATTGTACTTGTCAAGGAAATCAGTCACGTGACCTGTCCATTCATTGGCGTAAGTGTTTTCAGTGTGCCCAGTTCTGCCCACAATGTGTTTTCCCGACTCATTAACGTAAACCATAATTTAAGTTATGCACTTACGCCAATAATGGACAGGTCTCGTGACTGATTTCGTTGACAAGTACAATTTCAAGAGAGAAATGGATTTTCTTCATTTAAACTGCAATTACGAAGACACCACTAGATAATGTTGCAAAGAATAAAAAAGGTCTAGTAATATTTTCGGTTGGAACCTATAGTTACTGCAATATAAAGTGCCAAAGATGGTTAAGATCTATTTTTTATATTATAGATGAAACTCATGTATCTTAATCTACCACTTTCAACAAACGATTTTTATTCGCATATGTAAATAACTACTTAATGCTTTTTCTCTTATCTAATTTATGCCACCAATTCTTCTATTTGTCATCGATAAAAAAATAAAAGTACTTTCTTTCATAATTTCACAGATTTGACCGAATTCTCTCTCGTTGCTATACATAAAGAAACGACCTCGACTGCTCGGTAGAGGGGCCACGGTCTCATTAACGGGGTCACCTGTACCTTGAAACCAGAATTATTCCAAGTTCGCGATGTACGAACGATTTTTCGTTTCTCGATTTTTCACGATTTTCGCGTGTAATTTGTTTTTCATACAACTGCAACGCATCACCAATCGTCACCACGAAAACAAAGCGAGCGCCGCCGAATCGCGGCAAAACCGAGCGTTTTCGTGAATCTCGCGACTTCCGATTATCACCACTTCCGTGCCGGTTCAATAATCGAGTCGAGTAATCCTATCGACCGCGTTCCAACAGGGACGGCGACGGTATCTCTCGCGGAGAGCATCGACGAACGGAGGCGCGAAGAGTATTCTACGAACCTTCGCGTAGTGAATGCACGGGACTCCGTACGCAGCGGTCCATATACTTCACGTTCTCGCGAAAAACCTCGGCGGACCTTGCAAAAATTCGTGCGCAAAACATTGAAAGTACTAATATGTACAGATTGTATAATCCATTTCCGTTGTCGTCCAATACCACGCGGTTCTGCGGACCGGCCGTATGCAACTTATCGCTACAAATAAGATATTTTGAGGTTAATAGGGAGAACCGCGTACGATACTAGGTATCTATCGACTGCGTGCACCGCGTGTGCGCAGTTGACGCCAATATGAATGACTCCCCACCACCCATTTGTCCCCAACGGTCGTATTCGTGTGTTCGTGCACGTACACATTCGTGGCAGGGGAATACGTACGACTGCGCGGCACCTTCGTACGAGCCGTATGCCGGTAGAGGGAATCTTTAGCGAACTGAAAATATCCGAGCATTTTTTCTCTTCTCGATGCATCGAGCCCGTCTTTACGATTGAAAGAGGAGAAAGAGTCTACATAGTATGTATATAAATGGATTTCAAAATGACGTTACTTTCGTTGTAGATGATATGGTATTTCATCCGATATTTCCTTCTCGCGTGATCGTACGTAATACAGGTATTTAAGCACAATCTTCAATTTATTCGAACGAAAACAATATAAACTTGACTTTTTTTCTTGTTTTCTCAGTCGTCGGTAAATCGTACTCAACTTATAAACGACTCAAATCATTTTATTTCGGACATTCTAAAATCGTCGGCCCCGAGTCTATTTATACATGTGCTTGCCGTCAGCTGGTTTTGCTCTTCGACTTATTGTTAGTTTTATCTATTTTTTATAGATGAAGGTTTCAAGTTTCAGAAATTAGTTCGCGCACGCGCGTATGGCACGCATTCGCAATACTGGGTTCACGAGGAGAATTTGAAAAAAAGATCGGCTTCTTCGAAACGATATTAGTATACCCCCGAAGAGGTGAAATTCCAATACAATAGGGCTTCTGCAATGCGACTTTTGCTCTGTACATGAAGTTCGGACTGTTGAATTTTCCTGATTATAGAGTAGGTACTTACATATAGATCCTCTTGCAATTCAGACAATTTGTTTGTTAAGTACTTTGTAATCCAGTGTATATTGAACAAACAAACGACCAACAAATAATTGCAGCCAGGAAAACTGGAATAGTTCAGTATAAGGCAAAGGGGCCACTTCATGACAAAATTTGTTTTTGGAATTCTAGAAAAACGATGTACCAACAAACGTTGGGATTGGACCAATAAACACCAACAAACGACCAACAAACGATTGCAGCTAGACAAATTTTAAAAATCCAATATGGAGGGCAAATTTCATTGAGGTATTACCGAATCGGATTACAAGAAGTTCCGGATTAGCTGGGGGCTAGAGATTATTGTGACTTGACTGTAGTGCTAATCAATATCTTTGCCTAAATGCTTTTTTTTTGTATTTTCGTACAGTTTACGTCGACTCCAATACGGAACCGTTCTTTTCTTTAACAAATCAAAATCGCTTTTCTTTAATAAATGTTCAAAAACGGGAAATGCTAATTACAGGGGTACCAGAACATCTGATAGTGCTGTTTACACATTTGATTACATTGAAAACTCGTGTTTTTGGACCTCGTTCCTAACTCTTTACAGAGATCAATGATCTACTCTGATATTTAAGTACACAACGGTTTTCGAAATTTCTGAAACCCTCCGAAATTTTTTTGGCATGCAACGAGTGAGACGTCACGGCTCCTACGTCCGTTCCGAAAATAAGGTAGGTTAATCGACGTCTGAAAGAAAAACAGTATTACACTCGCGATTGCCCGAGAACCGGAAATAATAGCTTAGTCGAGGTGGTCGCCAGGCCCAAAAGCCGGCCCACGCTTCTTCGTTCTCTATTCGCCGCACGATGCTAACTAATTAAAGACAAACTTATAGGTATACATAATAAAAGTAACGAATGGGAGACATTATCCATGATATAGAACCGAGAAACAAGGGATATTTTCTCATTTCGTCCAACCTTTTTATGACCTCTATTAATGGCCTTTTTCACTTAGGAGGATCGTCAGTGCTCTTTGAGGTGAGGTAGAAGGGGAAAAAGAACAAAGAAACCGACGTGTTGCCAATTTCAAATAGTAAAATTTCAAGTTTTATAACAACTACAATCATAAGTATAGGTGCTGAATTTTTTTTCTTTTTGTTACTTTCAACCTAAAAAATAAGATAAATATTCGAAAATAATTTTATAACTTCAAACTTAATTTATTTTAAATATGTAAAATGTGTGCAAAACGTGGCAATATAGCATTTCAACATTTGTAAGTTGGTAGCAAATCGGTAGGTTAAACAGAATTCTTATCGACGGACAACGCGTTGAAGCGGTTCACATGACGTCTATTTATAACCTCAATCTCAAATTGGCGAGTATATAAACAGACGTAAAAGAACTGCCAAAACATGTATAATTTTTCACGTGCTCAAATTTTCCGATGGAAAGGAAAACTGGTTAGTGAGAAAGAGCACGCTTCACGCCAATAGCTTGTGACGTCACGTAGTGAGATGTTGCCACGTTTTTGCATATGGCGGACGAGTACATGAAACTTTTGAATTTTTCGACAGTTTTTCCTTTATATTATTTTTTTTATAAAAAAACTATAGAGTGAAAATTCTTTATAATTTAGTAAAAATAAGTTCGTGTGGTGTTGAAACTTATTTCATAATTTTCAGAACTTTTTTCGGTTGAAAATCGCAAGTTCTGTGCATTTGAAATATGCTTCCCATAAGACTCAATGCTAATCTCGTAAGTTTTCAAAATTAATTACGAGAAAACTGTAGGATGAAATTGTTTGATTTTTTTTCTCTTATTAAAATGAGTTCGCAAGTATTTTAAAAAAGAGGCCGACTCACCCGTCTGGAAATGAGGGGCTGAGATTCATAGTGGTGTAAGTCAGATTATCCAGATTTTCCAAAGCAACCGCTTTGTCGTCCCAAAATATAGATGTAACCTTTCTTGTTAGCTACATTATACGCCCAAATTATAGCAATACATATTCCGACGGTAATACGCCTCAGAAACTGTAATCTTAAGGTAGCCACAGACGTACAGTTATTCCTCAAGGCAAAACTGTGCAGTCGAGGCCTTGAGGATTTCCTTTAATGGCGGATGGCCCACACACGGACTGAGGTACACATCAGTTCGTGACTCGGGATCTGTCGAATCTCTGGCGGTGAAAAAACAAACTAGTTTTAGATAGCAGTTTTGGAGGTTACCTACGCATTAGAAGGACACCAATAGCAATGTATTTATATTTAGATGTGTATCGTGTGATACGTAATAAGAAAGTATTCAAAACTACGCGCTAAAAGCACGTCATAAGAAAATATATTCGCTCTAGTGGCAAAAGTTGGAGTTAAAAGCGCCAGTACTGGAGGTTCTACCACACACGTCGAGTTTGGCCTGTTCAGTCAGGTCTGCGCAGTTATTCTCGATGGTTTTTCGAACAGGATTTTGTGGACTGTACAGTCCACCGGCGGCCTCAAGGTCTTCACCACACACGTTGAGGAAAATCTCAAGGCTTGGACTGCGCAGTCCAAACCTTGAGGAATAACTGTACGTCTGTGGCTACCTTTAGGAAGGGCTTATGTATGTTTGAGACGACAAAGCGGATGCTTTGGAAAATCTGGATAATCTGACTTACACTACTATGAATCTCAGCCCCTCAAATGTCGCGGCTGTAATGCCGGCAGTATACGCTCGCCCAGGCGACCCGAGGCCAGGCGAGAGCGAGAGTGTACCTGGTGCTTTCTCCTCGTCGAAGAGCCTCTCGCCTCGTAGTAGGGATGTGCGATGTTGCCCAAAAAAACATCGATCATGAAAAATCGATGGTGGAAGCAGTGAGATTTTTGTAATTGATCAATCGACTAAAAAACACTGCTTGATTTAATAATCGATTTTTAATAGAATTTTTTTTACGTAATAATTAAAACACTGCGCTGTCTGAGCCAGACTCATATAGGCGCAATTTCCGCACGTGTCTACTACTTCAAGTGCTTCTTTCCAATCTTTCTTTCGTGATTGTTGTTGTGTACAAGTACATCGTCTATATTATCACGTATGTGAAGTCAGCATAAGCTTAAAAAAGTAAGGATGTAGAATTTAACGTATGTACATATAATATAATGCCATAAAATAAAATAAAATTACAGAAATTGAAAAAGTCGATTTTTTTGAGATTCTGGAAAAGACATCGATTTCATATCGATTGTTTCGAACTCGCAAATATCGTTTAAAATAATTGATTATCTCGTAAAAAACATCGATTTTTAGTAATCGATAAATAATTACACATCCCTACCTCATAGCGTTCGGTCTAGAAGCGGTCTCCAGCAGGAGTCAAAGGAAGCGAGAGCGTAAATGGGGGAAAGGTATAGATACACGGTGCTCTCGGTCTCGCGCCTCAGGTAGTCCTCGCCTCGGTATGTCTCGCGCTCGGGTCCCCTCGGCAAGCGTGTACTGCTGGCATAAAGATATATTTCCAACATGGTGCATAAAAACCTTTTGAATTTTGGCCACCACACTTAACCCGTTATCCGAGACGTGGGGTGTAACAAACCCCAGTGCCTCGAAAATACGAAATAATTGTTTAAAATTCGCTCCTATCGGCCCGAGCACCTCAGTAGCTTTCTAGGATATATTAATTTACACACCGCTGTACATAGGTCAGTCAAGAAGTTGCAAGCGTACGGATCACGTCGTTCCAAAGTGTACTGGGGGTTTTCACACCCCACCTGTCTAAAATCATGACATTTTTATTTTCCTTGATTTATTTTTTTCTGCGGCAATCAATAGCTATGTCATATGGAAAGCTAACAATAATTATAACAAATTACCAAGAAGACTTTTTCTTAAACAATTGGGACTTCAGTTGGTAAAAGAGCAGCAGAAACAAAGAATGATGAATCCCAGGCTTACGCGGGAGTTACGAGGTTACACTCGAACAGTTTTAGGTGAAAATTCACAACCAACTCCCAAGAAGAGGGGACCAAATCAGCAAGGGAGGTGTTCAGAATGTCCCCGCTCTAGAGACAGGAAAACTAAATACGTATGTGAATCCTGCGATGTATTTATGTCTTGAACACTCTGTGACATACTGCAAAAAACGTTCCGAAATCAATAGTCAATAACTTTTTTACTACTTTGTGAAAACCAGTTCTGTTTTTTTCTTTCATAAATGTAGAATATATTCTATAATTTTGTTTACTGTCTGTGTCATATTTGTTTCGGTTTCTATCAATTAAGAGTACTGAAATAATAATACTTCAAAAATTCATGTTATAAGTTGTAACTTGTGTTATAAATAATTAAAATACTTTTTTTATACTTCTGTTTTATTCTCATATATAAATATACTACCACAAAATATAAAACAGTAAAAGGGTCTCGCCGTATTTCCATATGAAAAATGCCCCGGCACTAATTAACTTTGTTAAACCTTTTATTTATTGCTTTTTATCCAAAATACCTCCACAACAAATTTCAAACCGCTAACTTCACGTACAAGGGAAATAGGGGGTTAACAACAATTAACGTTACTATTTTTTTTCTCTGGAACTATAAAAGATATCAAAGTCGTTCAAAAACTAAATTGTAGGTCTTCGTGAGTAGTATATTATATATTTTTTCGACGGCATAAAAGCACTGTTTAAAGGTGTAAATTTAAAAAAATAGTTTTTGCAATGGAAAATTTATAACAATTGCTGGAGATACACCAACCAACAAAATCATATAGAATCATCAATTAGTGAGCTGTTATATAAAAAAATTGTCAAATAGTTTAATTTGGTGGAAGACAGTAAAAAAATTGAAAAACCTTTAACGCGTTCACGCCGGCGCAGCGCGGTACTCAGTGCCAGCGTGAACGTGTTAATTCATATTCTATTATGTATATTTATTTATTAATTAATTATGTATGCACAATATCTATATTGTTTTATAATATACATAATATACAATAATGTGTACAAAAAACAATAATTCGTATGATTTACATAATCTTGGTAGATGAGTTGGTTACATCAAATATAGTGGTAAATATTTCGGCAGGTCTAACGATTTTAGATTTTTTACATTTAGCGGGTACGTGACTAATAATAAATTATAGCAGCTATATGCAAACTGCATCCTACTGTCCTACTATTAACAGACCCTGTTCATGACTTTAGTCATCATCACTATTCTCCTCAACGGTGGTACATAATGTGGTTACGTTAAATATATTTGTCAATATTTCGGCTGGTCTAACGATTTTAGACTTATAGCGACTGTGTGACAAATAATAAATTATGGCAGCTACATGCGAACAGCACCCTACAGTCCTACTGCCATTAGCACAGTCACAAGTGTATCTTAGGATACCCTTGTAGCTATTCACGTTTGTGCCGATATTCAATGTAGCACTGGTACATTTTACTATTTATATGGCGTGAACGAACTTTAATTTTGATAATATTTTCAGAGTCCATTAAATATTCGACATTTAAAGTGTTCTAGTCATCCATTATTTCCGCGAGATAACATATTGCTTGTGACATTTGATATGTGCCTGTAAATAGTATCTTGAGATCGTCTTCAGTAAATTCCGGAAAATCTATTAGGCATGTTGAAGAGAGTTTTATGAACGGTTTTTTACGGCGATTTAAACTTTGCGTTTCAACCACTGTTTGCAAAGTACTTTGCTGGACTGTACGCTCTTTCATATAATTAAGTATTTCGTCGGCAAATTCCCGATCAGAATTAATCCTTTTTCCAAAAGTATTGTTTAAAAATTCAGCAATTCGGCATAAAGATTTTACTACAGGCAATAACTTATTGTCTACTTTGTTATGTAATAATCGAAATTTTTGGCCTATGGCTCCATGAACAGCCTCGACGACCCACCTTACCTTGGTAACCCACCGCGAAAAATTTTCTTCTTCAGTTGTTAATTGTGCACGAGAGATTACCCTTAAGAGCGGGCATAAAACCTTATATCCTAGATTTTCCATATTCTCTACAGCATCACGAAAACCTCGATCAACAAAGCAGAAATAACCACGTTGCAAAAGAGACTTTAATCCATTTTCTAAAAAGGTTTTCATTATAGAGGCATCATTCATTGTACCGTTGAATGGTCCTGCTATATTAACTATATAGCCATTTTTGTTGTGCAGATGGTGAAAGGTTTACACAGTGGAACTTTTTTTTGTCCGGAATAAGATTTTCGTTGATAAGCATTATTTCGACTTTTTTCATGTCTAACATATGTTCCATCAAATATTAATGCCAATGTAGATTTACCAATATCAAAAAGTCATTTCTCCCCTTTACAAGCTGACTTAGCATTCGAAATATAGCGGTACCTATCTATTAGAGTGTGTACTGCGAAAGACATTCGTTAATTAGACTTTTCGGGAAAGGCGCGGGGCTACAAGCTCATTAGTATACTAGATTCACGGAAACATACCGCCTCACCGTTGTGACTGATGGCGAGATTGACTCTAGATTAGAGAGGTACATAGATCGCGATATCGAGTGGTAAGAACCGACATGTAGAAGTCCGTTTATTGTGCGACGGAACAAGGTTGTTTGGCTATATTTTCGTTACCTATGGAATATTTTTATCGTAAATGTGTGAAGAAAAAAATCCCAGCAATAGCCAAACGTGAAAGGTTACAAGGATGTAAATACTAAGGTACACTACTTTTGATTGTGCTAATGGCAGTAGGACAGCAGGATGCAGTTCGCATATAGCTGCTGTAATTTATTATTAGTCACGTATCCACTAAATCTAAAAAATCTAAAATCGTTAGACCTGCCGAAATATTTACCACTATATTTGATGTAACCAACTCATTTACAAAGATTATGTAAATTATACGAATTATTGTTTTTTGTACACATTATTGTATATTATGTATATTATAAAACAATATAGATATTGTGCATACATAATTAATTAATAAATAAATATACATAATAGAATATGAATTAACACGTTCACGCTGGCACTGAGTACCGCGCTACGCCGGCGTGAACGCGTTAAAGGTTTTTCAATTTTTTTACTGTCTTCCACCAAATTAAACTATTTGACAATTTTTTTATATAACAGCTCACTAATTGATGATTCTATATGATTTTTTTGGTTGGTGTATCTCCAGCAATTGTTATAAATTTTCCATTGCAAAAACTATTTTTTTAAATTTACACCTTTAAACAGTGCTTTTATGCCGTCGAAAAAATATATAATATACTACTCATGAATACCTACAATTTAGTTTTTGAACGACTTTGATATCTTTTATAGTTCCAGAGAAAAAAAATAGTAACGTTAATTGTTGTTAACCCCCTATTTCCCTTGTACGTGAAGTTAACGGTCTGAAATTTGTTGTGGAGGTATTTTGGATAAAAAGCAATAAATAAAAGGTTTAACGAAGTTAATTAGTGCCGGGGCATTTTTCATATGGAAATACGGCGAGACCCTTTCCTCATTAAAATATAACAGATAAATAAAATGCTCATTTGAATTTGGGGTTTATCACATCCCACCTGCCGGAACTCGTGAAAAAATGTCACGTGTCGGATCCCGGATTAAAAAACATAAATCTAGGGCCCTATAGAAAAAAAACATACATTTCCGAGGTCGCCGATTGATTACAGCAAAGAATTTTATATATTTTTTTCTATAGGGCTCTAGATTTATGTTTTTTAAGTGTGGTGGCGAAAATACAAAAGGTTCTTATGCACCATGTTGGAAATATATCTTTACAGCCGCGACATTTCCAGACGGGTGTGATGGAACCCGCTAAATCTGACGGTTTCTTATATACAGGGCTTCCCATTTGAAACAGTACGGCTGAATAACTCTTGAAAAAGGGATTCAATAATCGGAAAAACTTTTAAATGAAAATTATAAGGTTCGAAGGGGGACAACTGACACAAAGTATGTCTCGAGCATAAATATTTATACTCTGATGTTGCGAGTTATGTTGGGTTTTTTTAATGGCATCCAAAAATTTTACCCCTACAATAGTTATTCCTTTTGATGAGACGAATTCATACATACCGTATTTTATGTCAATCTATCCATTTTTATCTATCCAGAGTTACCTGATGTACTTTAAGTTTGATTGTTTTCTAGTCAGTACGAATCGAACCATTATTGAGTTGACAATTTTTGGAGTGATTTTGCGTATCATGGTCTATTCAGCAAGTGAAGTGGATATTTTACTGGTTTTAGGAGAATGTCGAGGTGGATATCGAGGTGCCGCTCGATTGTATCGGGAACGGTATCGCAACTGGCTGCATAAAAAATGGGTAGATTGACATAAAATACGGTATGTCTGAATTCGTCTCATCAAAAGGAATAACTTTTGTAGAGGTAAAATTTTTGGTTGCCATTTAAAAAAACGAAACATAACTCGCAGCATTAGAGCATAAACATTTATGCTCGAAAAATACTTTGTTGTCCCCCTTCGAACCCTATAATTTTCATTTAAAAGTTTTTTCGATTACTGCCCTCTTTCAAGAGTTATTCAGCCGTACTGTTTCAAATGGGACACCCTGTATATAAGGCTATACTGTATATAGCCTTATCAAGATTGAGGTACCAAATGAAGAGGCAAGTGGACGAAGGGGTTATGTAACAAAAAGTTGGTTTTGAGATATTTGAGTTTGTAGGCCATCTTCCATTCAGTAGACATATGGCATAAGTACTAAACATACTCCATGTAATATCTAGGTTTTGAATGGAATTAGAGCTATCCAATATTTACCAGAAGTTACGTTCGGACATAACACTCATCCACTGAGTGATCTCATTTTTTCTAAAAATGTTACATAACCCCTTCATCCACTTCCCTTTTCAAATATAAAGACAGCTCGAGTTCGGAGTACGATTTATAATACTATGCGGAAATTGGTACGATAGAAGTTTGTATAAAAATATGAAAATAAATCTTGTAGAATATTGTATGTAGTAACGAATTTGAACTTGAAATATAAAATGCATTCTGGTGTTGTGTGGGAAATACTGCTCGTATCGTATTAGCCCTAGAACGACCATTTCCCTAGTTGACAGTCTCCTGCTGAATGGGGAAAGAGTGAACTGCCGCAATTACTCGAAACTAGAAATAAGAGCACTAAAAACCGGTTATCATAACGGATTAATGCGAGAAATCGAAACTCGTGGCGAAGATCGAAGCACACGCACGCAAGACTATCGTTACAATGACGAAAAAAGCAAATCTGTTTATTTTAACACTGGTCGCGATGACGCTAAAAAAAAGGCTCGAATTTGTTTAACACTATATTCGACCGGATCGCGGAGGCGCTGAGATTTACCGCAAGACGGTATTGCAAGAATTCGACACCTGTGTGAAGTTAGCCCCCACAACACCGAATACAAAATTTTTGAATACATGATCGTTTGCCCTTTGTTTGCCCATCACTTTGTTTTTTTTGTCCAACCTACCGTTTAGAAGATATAGCTAAAAATAGGGCGGGGGGCTAACTTTACGCTAGCCCCCCCCCCCATAACGTAATTTCGAAAATTCAAATGCATGATCGTTTGCCCATGATTGCCCATCACTTCGTTTTTTTGTCCAACCCACCGTTTAGAAGATATAGGGGTGGGAAGCTAGCGTGAAGTTAGCCCCCCCATAGTGTAATTTCGAAAATTCAAATGCATGATCGTTTGCCCTTTGATTGCCCATCACTTTGTTTCGTTTGTCCAACTCACCGTTTAGAAGATATAGGGTGGGGAAGTGGGGAAGTATTAGATCTACAACTTTGCTTCCGCCGTTTTTCTCGTAAGCCATCTACAATAGAACGGCGGAAGCAAAGTTGTAAGTGGTAACACCTCGGCATTGCTTGCCCATTTTTAGAAAGAGTATCAGTAAGCATTTACGACGTTTGCCCAACCCGTGGAACCGCTCTACAGCGAGTTTCATAAGTGAAGTAAAAATGAAAAATCGTAAAATCGGTGATATCACCTCGGTAACGTTTGCCCATTTTTAGAAAGAGACTTAGTAAGCATTTTCCACGGGTTGGGCAAACGTCGAAAATGCTTACTGATACTCATTCTAAAAATGGGCAAACGATTCCGAGGTGATATCACCGATTTTATGATTTTTCATTTTTACTTCACTTGTGACACTCGCTGTAGGGGGATTCCACGGGTTGGGCAAACATCGAAAATGCTTACTTAGGCTCTTTCTAAAAATAGGCAAATGATTCCGAGGTGATATCACCGATTTTACGATTTTTCATTTTTACATCACTTATGAAACTCGCTGTAGAGCGGTTCCACGGGTTGAGAAAACGTCGAAAATGCTTACTGAGTCTCTTTCTGAAAATGGGCAAACGATTCCGAGGTGATATCACCGATTTTACGATTTTTTATTTTTACTTCACTTATGAAACTCGCTGTAGTGGGATTCCACGGGTTGGGCAAATGTCGAAAATGCTTAGGGGCCATCCATATATTACGTAAGACGTTTGAGGGGGAGAGGGGGGTATGAATATTTCTTACAGTGTCTTACAATGGGGCGGGGGGGGGGGGGGAGTCTAGACCTCATCTTACGTGAGAAATTCCTAGCCAAAAATGCTATCAAATCACTCAATACAGATTGAAAGAAGCGCTGTACTTTGCATCAAATAAAGCAGTAACAATAGACAAAAGAATGTGCAAAACCCAGGATCAAGCAGAGAAGAGGCGACCTGCACGAGTGGCATTGCGTCGTGATCGGGAGCTTATGTGCATCTTCCGAAATAGTGAAACGGAAGTGGAGGACGTCGAGTGGGTTGAGGAGCAGGACGTCTCTACTGAGGATATATTTTAGTAAACGAAGTTTAAAAATGAAGTTACTTGAACTGAGTGAATATATGTTTTCTAATGTTTTCCGTTGGTACGAAGAGTGAGAACGAGGATGCAGTGCATAAAGAAATATACCGTAGTAGACTAAAAACTTTACATCTCAATCGTGTTGGACTTCCACTCGGATAAAAGACGCTGTTGATACACAATTAGAGAATAGCGAATAACGAAGAGTCTATTTAAACAGCTCCTATATAGTACAGCATCCTCGTTCTGACTATGTATGATGCTATTGTTTAGCAGGACCGTCTCGAAATATAGTCAATCTCTTCCTAATATTCATCTGATTTTTGAAAGCAGTTAAACGGCAAGCTCAAGAATGACTTAAAAAAGTTACGTCTTATGTAAGATTTAAGGGGGGGGGGGGGGGGGGTCATCTGGAATCTTACAGTATCTTACACTGGGGGGAGGGGGGGTCAAAAAGAGGCCAAAAACGTCTTACGTAATATATGGATGACCCCTTACTGAGGCTCTTTCTCAAAATGGACAAACGATTCCGAGGTGATATCACCGATTTTACGATTTTTCATTTTTACTTCACTTGTGAAACTCGCTGTAGGGGGATTCCACGGGTTGGGCAAACGTCGAAAATGCTTACTAAGTCTCTTTCTAAAAATGGGCAAACGTTTCCGAGGTGATATCACCGATTTTACGATTTTTCATTTTTACTTCACTTATGAAACTCGCTGTAGGGGGATTCCACGGGTTGGGCAAACGTCGAAAATGCTTACTAATACTCTTTCTAAAAATGGGCAAACGATTCCGAGGTGATATCACCGATTTTACGATTTTTCATTTTTACTTCACTTATGAAACTCGCTGTAGGGGGATTCCACGGGTTGGGAAAACGTCGAAAATGCTTACTAAGTCTCTTTCTAAAAATGGGCAAACGTTTCCGAGGTGATATCACCGATTTTACGATTTTTCATTTTTACTTCACTTATGAAACTCGCTGTAGAGCGATTCCACGGGTTAGGCAAACGTCGAAAATGTTTACTGATACTCTTTCTAAAAATGGGCAAACGATTCCGAAGTGTTATCATGTCGAAAATGCATATTGGGACTGTATCTAAAAATGGGCAAGCAATGCCGAGGAGTTACCATTTACAACTTTGCTTCCGCCGTTCTATTGTAGATGGCTTACGAGAAAAACGGCGGAAGCAAAGTTGTAGATCTAATACTTCCCCACTTTCCCACCCTATATCTTCTAAACGGTGAGTTGGACAAACGAAACAAAGTGATGGGCAATCATGGGCAATCAAAGGGCAAACGATCATGCATTTGAATTTTCGAAATTACACTATGGGAGGGCTAGCGTGAAGTTAGCCCCCCGCCCTATTTTTAGCTATATCTTCTAAACGGTGGGTTGGACAAAAAAAACAAAGTGATGGGCAATCATGGGCAAACAAAGGGCAAACGATCATGCATTTGAATTTTCGAAATTACGTTATAGGGGGGCTAGCGTGAAGTTAGCCCCCCGCCCTATTTTTAGCTATATCTTCTAAACAGTGGGTTGGACAAAAAAACAAAGTGATGGGCAATCATGGGCAAACAAAGGGCAAACGATCATGTATTCAAAAATTTTTTATTCGGTGGTGGGGGGGCTAACTTCACATAACTGGTTTCACGAAACACCTGCAATACTTGCGAGTCGCATAAGGCAGAGGCTATCTTGGGGGATTTTAACTAGGTCTAGAGATAATGTAGAAGATGGATTTTTTAATATCGACGCATACATTGAGAGAAGAATTTATTTGTAGTTAATAAATGTATACTTGATTATTATAAAATAAATATTTCATTGGGCTAAATAAGTATATGTTAATATTATTGAAATGTCTCATTCAAACAAAAATAGAGTAATGGCTAACGATTAATTCCTCTTGACATGAAGAAATATTTCTTTTATCATAATCAAGTATATGTATATTAACTATAAATAAACTGTTTTCTCAGTATACGTATTTGTTTCGTTAATAACTTTTAATTCCTAACTGTAAACGTAAATGTAGATTTTTATTTCGGAACTGGGACTCCATGGTTATTGGCGTTCGTTACCGTCATAACTTAGCCTCGTTGGATGTTCTATTTTCTAAATATTATTTTTGTAGCCGCGACAGATCTCAGCTTCAAAATAAACGGACATTTCTAAGTTTAGACTAAAGGATCGAAAGTTATTAAGGGACCAAATGAGGTTAGATTTTCTAGAAAAATTACCATGTTTTTTTTAAATATACAGAGTGTTCCAAGTTCAGCAGATTAGTTACTCGTTACTAGCGAATTCCTAGAATCTAACTCTATAATTGCAATGCAAAATTGTTGAGGGGTCAATATTGTTCAAATGTGTAGCCATTTAAGTTGTCCAATCTTGATCCGATTCTAGCATATGTTCAGACCGTTACAGCAACTCAAAACATTTTCGCGCGTACCAGACCAGGCTCCTAAGATACTTTTTGTCACTCAGTGCCAAATACTCGGTTTTACGGGCGTCCTCAACGCATGTAAAATGACGTTTTCGTCACTCAGTGCGTAAAACTCGGTTTCACAGGCGTCCTCAACCCCATCAACCTCGTATTTGACACTTAGTGGCAAAAAATAGAATTCGTTATAAGGGCGTTTCGCGTCGTTTTAACTCGTGTGGTTGCCGCACTCACTTCGCTCGTGCGAAAAACTTCATGCTCGTTAAAAACGGCGCTTCACGCCCTTATAACGAAAATATCTGTCTACACACTAATTTGCGAAAGGTTGCACAGTGCGTAAAGTAACCTATGCAGTGCGTAAAGTAAAAGTGGCACATTCGAGAAATCACTGGGAGTATTACTTGAAGTTGGTACATCAGTGTGTCCAACGCCACGCATTCGCAGCACAACTCTACACAGCTGACGCTAAGTCAGAACCTAACCTAACTTAACCCATTCACTGCCGCAGTCGCTTGTAGGTAAGCGTTCTATTCCATTCGGCTTGAACTGGGCACTGCGGTTATGTATTACATGTGTATGTGTAGGCTGGTACTTAAGTAAAGGTACTTGGACGTAAACGTGCACGTGGTTCGGAATTTTGACGATTTTTATAGATTTTGCTATTGTTAGAATTCTTAACTTGAAGTTGGCATGGGACAAAATGTATCTAAATTAGAGCGGCAGTGAATGTGTTAAAGTTCTTTGTTTATTTATTTATTTATTTTTACTTTAAAAAATAGTTTTTTGTAATTTGACCCCCCCCCCCCCCCAACCTCCCCGTCGACCACCACACCAACACCCCGCCCCGAACAACACCCTGCCCCGAACTCTGTCAACCTCGTATTTGACACTTTAGTGACAAAAAATAGAATTCGTCATTCGGGCGTTCGCGCCCTCATAACGAAAATAACTATTTCTTTACTCTCGATGTGCACCGCTCCTAGGTATTCACTAGAATCGAATAAAGATTGGTTAATTTAAATAGCTTCCCGTTTAAACAATATCGACCCCTCGATATTTTTTGATTAAAATTATAATACCATTAAATTTTTTTAATCAATTCACCGTTAATGTGTGTGGGTCTTCCGATGTTCGTGAAACATCTGAGATACACGGAGAAAAATGGATTTGGAATGAAGAGCACTGACAATGAGTACCCAGACTCTGGCGTTATATGATTGTGTGGCACTGAAGTGACAACTCGAGTTTTTGCAAAATATTGCCATATAAAATAGCATTTCATTCCCCTCGTATGGCAAAAATTAGTACAATATAGCATATTATAAAATAATTTAGAATTTTTTGCAATACAGCTACCGTGTATACAGTATGTCCCATTGGTAAAACGCAAGTATTTGAATTTCCCTGACTTTTCACTTTGGTAGTGCTTGGAACGGTGCTGTAGTTAGAGTTGGCTTCAGAAGAGTGCACTGCGTTCTTACGAGCCGTGTTTCGCGCGAAACCTGTATGATTATTTCTCATCACTTCTACACATTATTTACCATTATTTACAAATTCAGTTAATTTCGAGGTTAGACGCTTCGATCTCCCGAATTGACAGTTCCCGGGAAATCAGACGTTTTACATTTTTCGCTGTCGAAACACGGCTCGTAAGAACGCAGCGCACTCTTCTGATGCAAACTCTAACTACAGCACCGTTCCAAACACTACCAAAGTCAAATTTCAGGGAAATTCAAATACTTGCGTTATACCAATGGGACATACTGTATAGAGGAAAGTAAAGTACTGTTTTTTCTTATTTTTCAATTCCTATTTCTTATTTTTCTCCGTGTATCCGTTGGCTGTATTGCTAAAAATACCAATTTATCTTAACATGTGAAGGGTGAAGGGAAGAAACAAGGAATATCACAAATCTTTGAAATCTGATTATTTTGGGTTTTTTGTATTTTGTACCCGTTGTAATTTCTTTTGGTAAATAAATCTCGAAAACACACACCGCCTAGTGCTTTTAAATCAATATTATAAATCAATAATACAAGTTGTCTTGAAAATACGAAGCTGTTAAAACTAAAACTTCATTTTTCTCTACATAGGACATTCCCTGTTTTTTCCCTTCGCCCTTCATGTGCTATATTGTATTAATTTTTGCCATGCGAGGGGAATGTAATAGAAGGGTTTCTTTCAAAAACAACATTTGTCAAAAACGCCAATCCATGTAGTATTGATAATAATGCCTACTCTTTCGTTGTATCTAGCCGTGTAGTGGTGCCTACTCTTTCATTATATTATAACGAAAGAGTATGCACCACTACACGGCTAGATACAACGAAAGAGTAGGCATTATTACCAATACCTACTACAGGGATCGGCGTTTCTGACAAATGTTGTTTTTGAAAGAAACCCTTCAATACTATTTAGTATGGTAATATTTTGCAACAATTCGAGTTGACACTCCAGTACCACACAGTCGATCACATAATGCCAGATTCTGGGTACTCAGTGTCAGAATGTGGGCACTCAGTGCTCTTCATTTCAAATTCCTTTTTTTCCGTGTATTACATACTCTGAGATCCTAATGCTATCCAGACAGTGAATATTGAATAGGTAATGTCTGTTGAAAAAATAGCTGATATAACAATAGGGGATGCTTTAGGATTTACATCTACTTTCATTTTCAGACAGAGAATATTTCACTTATGAACTATGCTTTTCCATCCACAAGAGATCTGTCAATTCAGCGAGCAAAAAAACATCCTAAAAATAAAAAATCGGTTACCATATCAATATATTTTGCCAATACGTGAAGTACTATAAAATTGATTCCGGCGACCATCATTTTTGGCTCTTTTATGCATTTGGCGCCCTCTTATAATATGTTTCTAATTTCCCCTATCAAATAAAATTTATTTATTTTTTGTATATACTAGGGGGCCGTGCCCCCTGCTCGTTGCGCTCGCCAACCCCGCCGCGCCGCTTCGCGGCGCTCCTCCCTGTAGATCATCGGGAGGGAGGCGGATGCCCGGTGCGCCGGATCAATTTGGACCGTGCAACACCCGTACAGTAACACCTCGTGGCAGTAGTCGGCGAAAACGTCGCACTTTTATACAGTACCAAATACGATAAGAATATATAAATCCTCGGCAAAACCAATTAGTGAACAACAATATGAATGTTTTTCATCAGGTGTATTTTATAATAATTATTGATATGTATAGAATTGCAATAAACAGTAAGTATTGTGAGGAATATTTCTTGAAAGAGTCGATGGAAATGCCGTCGACGTATTCCGGACACCCCTCGCTTGAAGGATGTTTAGACGAATCTCGAGGAGCTGGGATGCACGGGTACGAGTCGATGGGAATGCCATCGACGTATTCCTGACACCCCTCGCTCGAAGGATGTTTATATGATGGCGATAGCGAGACCAGGCCCTCCGGGCCCTGGATGACGCTGTGCGAGGATTCAGTCTGGCTTTAGCAGTTATAAAGAGAGCATCTTCCTTATAGTCTCGCTGTACTAATTCAATAAAATAGTCTTTGAGCTAAGTCACGCTCACAGTATAACATTTAGGGCCGGTTTATTTACCTTCAGACACGTTGACTGCCATGTAATGTACTTTAACCCGGCAGCGATGGTGGTTGGCAGTCAGCGTGCTACCTAACTTCAGCCTTCACCACTAGTTGCGCACGATCGTTCGCCGTATCCCCTCCAAGCAGTTGCACGGTCCCAATAGTTTCTTCGACGCATAAACAAACATCGCCGGCTGAGCGTCGTCGTGTTTACCGGCGCAGTCACGTCTTATCGCGGTAATAAGAGAACATTGTGTCGGCGACGGCAGTGACGCACAGTCCACGTGGGTTTTTGATGGTCCAAGAAACTTTTTTATATAATACAGTGCAGTCTCCCTATCCCACTTTAGGACTGAGTTGTGTCGGTGAATCCCTCTGCGCTGTAGAGTCACAGATTACACAGTTAGCTAACTCCCATGCGGCACCTTTGGAGTAAGAAATGCCGAACCGTTGACCTTGAGTCGTGCTGTCTCTTTCTGATTCGGGAAGGATCAGGGCCGCACTAGTCTCCTCCTCGCTCTCCCGAGACTTCTCTCCCGAGCAAGGAGGGGATTAGTGCAGTGCGGCCCTGACTTATGTCCCGAGCGAGAGAGAGACAGCATGCGTCCAGGTTTAAAGGTCCGGCGTGGGAATTAGCCAGCTGTGTAAGCTGTGGTAGGCGTGTAAGTGCGGTGAACTATGCACGTTTACCGGTGCATACCACTACGGCGTCCTCTCCAGATGTCGTAAGGTACGTTTAGACCGAGATACAAAATGTTGGCAACATGTTGGCAACACGTTTATGGCTGTTGGCAATATCGCTATTGGCAACATCAACATCGCTGTTGGCAACATCAACATTGAGTGTTGCCAACACGATGTCGCTGTTGGCAACATACTGTTGGATACATCGACTTGTATCCAGATACATGCGATCAGAACCAGTTGAGCGTTCAAACGAAACGGAGTCTTGATGTTAAAAAATGGAACCGTCTATTGCTGCTGGTGTTAGACCTGCTTTCATCATAATAGCCTCCCAGAAGTGAAAAGGAAGGTGGAGGCAGCGACAGTTTTTACAAAACGGGACAAGCTATGGTGACAATTTAATGGCGGAGTTACTTGTCATTAAGTGTTCTCTAATTGGCCATCAACTGCATCAGTCATGTATTGAATTCATTTCTCCCCTTTACAAAGCTGATTTAATATTCAAAGTATAGCGGTATCTATTACAATGGGTATTTTTTTGTGGTAAGGGGTTCATTACGACTCGTCCGGCAATTAACCCTTCAGGTAGCCTAGATTCGCCGAAACATACCCCCGGCAAGGCGGGCGATATGGGACAGGTCAGAATGAGTCATTTTCTGCAGTGCCCGCGGTAATAGATACCGCTATATTTCGAAGCTCCTTTGACGCGGCTCAAATTTACCGACAGAAGCCTAAACGTGGCTTGATATTCGCACGTGCCACTTGGCAGCCGTATGCGCGAAATCACGCATCGGGAGAGTGCCTCTGCCGAGAGAAATAATTACGTGCCTTTTTCTTTTCAATCTAGAAAGAACATACACATGTAGTGAGAGAGTACTGCTTTGTAAAATGAGAAATACAATACGCCGTCCGATCTGCCATGTAAACATTGTGCGGCCCGTATAATGTGGCATTCAATGAAAAATTTACGTAAGAAATATATGTTATTTATGATCGATACTATTAAAAGGTTTCAATCGACCTTCTGAAATTCTGTCCCTCGTGCGACGGAACATTATCGTATGTAGGTAGGTAGGTAGGTAGCTAGGTATACACCCCGATAGCAAAGTGGCACCACAGTGACTGCACCCTGCTTTCACGCGGTGCATTCGAGTGCATGCACTGGGGTGTCCATCTGTCTGTGCACCGTGAAGCCACACTGCAGTCACGCAGTGTAAGTACGATGGTAAAAGTAGAATTTTGCAAAAAGGGGGCGATAAAGTAGGATTTCCCGCCTGCCTTATCCGCCTACTAGAGAGAGAGAGAGAGAGAGTGTCGGTTTTTTTTTCTCAAACCCGACCCGGCCAGGACTCGAACCTGCGATCTTTAGAAGACTGGGAACGCTTCTCGCATTCTACCAATTGCGCCATCGACTCTTTGTGGTGGAAGTCGACTAAGTTATACATATAATATCGATACCTGAAAGCAACAGTACTGTGACTAGTGAGATAAAGCCGAAAGCCGATTTCGAGCTATGTCAAACGTAAACTAAATTTTAAATATTTTTGCCGAGATATCTCAGTGTTGCATTGTGTAAAGGCCGGTTTATATATATATATATATATATCTCATTAAATTTTTAAAAATAATTTGATACTTTCTTTTTCAAAACAGTAGCGATTATGATAATTAATTATTCATTATTTATGAAATAATTCAGTACAATTTGCACTGTTTGAAACATTATTATAATATCAATTTTGTTATTTTCTAATTTAAAAATTCTTCTATCGGGGTGTGAAATCAATTAATTGTAAATTTACAACCGCACACATCCGCAGATCAAAATTTGTAACTAGTCACAAATTGCTTTCTGAGAACAAACCTATTATTATATCAATTTTGTCATTTTCTAATTTAACACATTCGCTGCCACTTTTAGATTGATTGCATCGCGCTCAGTGCCGGTAACAGACTGAATTATATGTAATGTGCACGTCAATGTGTCTCCGATCGGAGCCGGCGGCACAGGCGCGAAGTGTCGACTGGCTCCGATCGGAGCCGGCGGCAGTAAACGACGTGTTAAAAATTTTGTGAAGACAATAAAGTTACCGACATTCATGGTCGGTAAATTTACGAAGTGTGCACGTCAAAAAGGCACCTTGACTGCACTGAGTGTAACTACTGTGTCTTTACGCTGTGAACCACTCAGTGTGTTCACTGTGTAGCCACGGTGCTTTTAGTTTGTGTACGTCACGCGATCACGCCACGGTGAGACCATAGTGGTGCCACTACGTGGCAGTACTGCGTGCGGCTAGCGTGTAAATCCACGCTTTGCTGTCGGGGTAGGTAGGTAGGTAGGTAGATTCTAGTCCAGAGAGAGCGATGTTTCCGATGTTTCCCGTTTCAAATGGGAAACTCGGATACAAGCAACAGGCAACAGCTTTCTTTGATGTCATGCCGCCCGCAGTTTACGAGTAGCAATTAAATTGTCGCTAGTCGACGAGATACTTGTGTTGCCAACATGTTGCCAACATTTTGTATCCCGGTTTGTACCTACATTCGGATAGTGGCTGTTGCCGAGTATCCGTCGGCAAGTTGAGGTAAGTCTATACCGGGATACAAAAATGTTGGCAACACGATAATCCGGTGTTGGCAACACGATAATCCGGTGTTGGCAACACGATAATCCGGTGTTGTCAACATGTATCTCGCCGACTTGCAACTCGCCGACGGATACTCGGCAACAGCCACTATCCGAATGTAGGTACAAACCGGGATACAAAATGTTGGCAACATGTTGGCAACACGAGTATCCCGTCGACTAGCGACAATTTAATTGCTACTCGTAAACTGCGGGCGGCATGACATCAAAGAAAGCTGTTGCCTGTTGCTTGTATCCGAGTTTCCCATTTGAAATGGGAAACATCGGAAACATCGCTCTCTCTGGACTAGAATCTACCTACCTACCTACCTACCTAGCTACCTACCTACCTACCTACCTATACCTACCTACCTACCTACCTACCTACCTACCGTAAAGTGGGGATACTTTGTGACAATTTTTGGGTTTTTTGTTCCTAGAAATAATATTATCGCTTAAATTTTAAAACAAAAATTACCAGTCATGAGTTCAAACCTTCCTCTTTCATATAACGTTAAAAAGTTTAAAGTCAGATCGTCAGTTTTGAAAGAAAACAATTAAAGTATGCATCACAATTTAACCCCGGGAGTGGGGTTACTTTGTGACATTGTAAAATTATGTATTCTGTTGCGTTTAAAGTAGCGTTATGACAAAGTATTATCTGTGGCTGATGTTTAGAAACAACATATAGAGTTTTAAAGTTGTAAAAAGTCATCAGAGGATAAAATTACGCACTTTTCGACAATGCAAAATAAAGTCTTTATTTCATCAATACAAAAACATGTTTTCTGCTAAATTACTAGCTCTTAACGAACATTAAAAAATTCGGCATACTGAAATGAAATTATTTGCTGCAATTCGTACTTTTGTATTCGTACTGGTAGTTTATATAGTTTTAGCTTGTCACAAAGTAACCCCTCATATTATTGATTCTTTATGTAATTTGACGTAATTTTTTTCAAACATAAGGAATGAAGGTAAAAATCAGGCCATGCTTTCCCAAGAGAGAGACCATATTTCAATATGCACTTACCTGATTTCACATATAAAATGCACAACACGCTTGCCAACACACAGTTTACGCTAAACGGCGCAACGTGCGTTTGTCAACACTCTTTGATAGCTCATGTAGCACTGGAATGCTGATGTGAATGGCGTCGACAAAAGACAGTCGCGCACAGTAGTAAGTATAGTTACATACCCATTAGGTACCGGCGAAGTATTGTTAAAAATTTGGGCGCCAAATTTGAAAGTTTGTAATTTTATGCTCTGTCACAAAGTTACCCCCCCAGTCACAAAGTATCCCCACTTTACGGTACCTACCTACCTACATACGATAATGTTCCGTCGCACGAGGGACAGAATTTCAGAAGGTCGATTGAAACCTTTTAATAGTATCGATCATAAATAACATATATTTCTTGCATAAATTTTTCATTGAATGCCACATTATACGGGCCGCACAGTGTTCACATGGCAGATCGGACGGCGTATCGTATTTCTCATTTTACAAAGCAGTACTCTCTCACTACAAGTGTATGTTCTTTCTAGATTGAAAAGAAAGGCACGTAATTATTTCTCTCGGCAGAGGCACTCTCCCGATGCGTGATTTCGCGCATACGGCTGCCAAGTGGCACGTGCGAATATCAAGCCACGTTTAGGCTTCTGTCGGTAAATTTGAGCCGCGTCAAAGGAGCTTCGAAATATAGCGGTATCTATTACCGCGGGCACTGTAGAAAATGACTCATTCTGACCTGTCCCATATCGCCCGCCTCGCCGGGGGTATGTTTCGGCGAATCTAGGCTACCTGAAGGGTTAATTGCCGGACGAGTCGTAATGAACCCCTTACCACAAAAAAATACCCATTGTAATAGATACCGCTATACTTTGAATATTAAATCAGCTTTGTAAAGGGGAGAAATGAATTCAATACATGACTGATGCAGTTGATGGCCAATTAGAGAACACTTAATGACAAGTAACTCCGCCATTAAATTGTCACCATAGCTTGTCCCGTTTTGTAAAAACTGTCGCTGCCTCCACCTTCCTTTTCACTTCTGGGAGGCTATTATGATGAAAGCAGGACTAACACCAGCAGCAATAGACGGTTCCATTTTTTAACATCAAGACTCCGTTTCGTTTGAACGCTCAACTGGTTCTGATCGCATGTATCTGGATACAAGTCGATGTATCCAACAGTATGTTGCCAACAGCGACATCGTGTTGGCAACACTCAATGTTGATGTTGCCAACAGCGATGTTGATGTTGCCAACAGCGATGTTGCCAACAGCCATAAACGTGTTGCCAACATGTTGCCAACATTTTGTATCCCGGTCTAAACGTACCTTTGCAAGTCGGCGGGATACATGTTGACAACACCGGATTATCGTGTTGCCAACATTTTTGTATCCCGGTATAGACTTACCTGTAGAGACGCCGTTTGCGTGCAAATATCGCCTTCCCAATTCGGACTCGAGCAACGCCACTACGGCATCCCCTCCAGGTACCATAGCAGAGCCGCTCCAGGTAGGCCAGTCATTAGAGACATAAAGATGGTGTTTTGGTGCAAAAGGTCGTGGAGTTTTGAAACTTGGTACGAATGTAAACTTGGAGGTCCTTAACATGCACTTAAGTTTGCGACCTCGTGCGACCGCCGCTCGCGTCGCCATATTGAAAAAATGGCGGACAAAATCAGTTTTTGGTTTATATCTTGGTTCCTGTAGGTTTTAGAAAAAATATGTTTAGAAACAAATTGAAGAAAATAAATTTTTCTACAAAATCACTATTTTGAGTTTTTTTGTCCGACTAATAGTTTCCGAGTTACAGGACCGAACAATAGGACGAACTATTTTAAATCTAGTAAAAGTGGTATTAGCATGATACGTTTTACCAATAATCCACAAACCAGTCATAAATAATTATATTATAACTGTTTATATAGTGATAAATACACGTATTCTGTTGTCTATAAATTATTGGTGGTACCTCTACTAACCGCTAATTGTTCTAAATCTATAATATATGGGCCTTGGTTCCATTTGTTACATCGATGCATCGATACATCGACATTTTAAACATCGATGAAAAACATTGACTCCTTTATAATAGAAAATTGAAGAGTTTAGCGGAATCCCATTAAGCACAACGGATCAGCATGTGGATATGCGGCCAACGCGTATTACACGTGATCAGAATGATGTAGCAAAGATTATAGAATGGTTATCGCAATATAATCCGTTTCCGCAAGTCGATAGTTTACTCTCCATCAACAGTGGTGTCGTTGGTGTTAAAACATTAAACTGCCATATGGCACAAGAAATTGGTGCATCAGTTATGGCAAAAACTGTGGGGAATAATTTTGGTTCAATAAAATTTAAACGTAAAGGTACAGTTCTTTCCTTAGGAGCAGCTAAAAGCAGTATCAAAGAGTTGGAAATAATCCTATATCCATCAATCCCCTGTTATTATTTCAAAGAATCTGTATCGCCAAAAAAAGTGACGAGGAATTAAAAAGTTATTTTCAGTTTGATCTCTCGCCCCATATCCCCTATCGCTTTTCAATGAGGATGGCATACGAAAGGCGCAAAATCGTCACTATTTAAGGCATTTTCCTCAGTAAACCAGCCTTTACGACCGGATAACAACATTTTGCATGTTTTTGACGGCGGCAGTCTGTTGCATCGAGTGGTATGGCATGGCAAAGATTCGTATCAAACAATTTGCATAATCTACATTCAATATGTCCAAAGGCACTATTGTCATAACGCAGTTGTAGTTTTTGACGGTTATCCAGCGGATGCAGATAGCCGCAATACGAAAAGTGCAGAAAGATATCGACGCTCTTTAGAGCACATGTATCCACCGATATAATTTTCGACGACGCAATGATTCTACCTGTTTCGCAAGAAAAAATCTTATCGAGCGATAATAACAAAAGAAATTTAATTTCCATGTTAATTTCAAAGTTTGAAGAACATAATTACACAGCAAAGCAGGCAGTAGAAGACGCGGATGTGCTCATTATTCAGATAGCCATCGACATGTCATTGTCTTTTGCGCGTGTTTTTGTTGTCGGACATGATATCGATTTATTAGATCTATTGTATTAACTGTAAAGGCAAGAGATCAGGAAAACATTTTTTTGCTAAAACCAGCGAGAGGGAAAGTAGCAGAAGCGCTTTATTCGACGCGGAACTTGAATTATAAGGAAGCTGCTGCAAAGAATATTTTATTTTTACATGCCATTAGTAGTTGTGATACCACATCTGCCCTTTTTAACCAAGGAAAATTGAAGTTCTTCAATCTCCTGGATATAAACGACTCATTGCTTGAGACTATAGCAATTTTCCAAGAACTCGAAACAGATGTGAATGCTCTCGCTGCAGCCGGAGAAGCGTTTTTATTGGCACTATATGGCGGATCGTTTGAAAAGGACACATTGGATTCGCTTCGATACCAGCATTTTTCGAAGTCTGTGTCCAAGAACAAATTTAATCTTGCGTCCCTACCACTCATAAGAGATGCTGCAAGACAGCATTGTCTGCAAGTTTATCACCAAGTTGCTATGTGGTGTGGTAGAGAAAAAGATCCTGAGTGTATTGCTCAGGCAGAAAACTGAGAACGGACTCGATGCTGTTCGGGCTACGTCAGAAGCAGCCCCAGATGCCATTTTAAAATCAATATCCTGCAAATGTAAAAAAGGTTGTGGAGGAGTGTGCGGATGTCGGAAAACAGGTTTAAAATGCTCAGTGCTGTGTTTAAATTGTAACGGCACAGCATGTGAAAACGCTCCTAATTTGGTAGTTGATTCCGATCCTGAAGACCCAAATGAGGATGATGATGACTGTATAGACATACTAAAGTTTGTTTCATCCGCTGGTATCGATAATTGAGAATGAGGCGAGAGCGTACAAGTTATGAGAGAGCGTGTTTGATAGCGAGAGCGCGAGTATTTTTGAGAAGAGAGAGAGTGAGTGAGCGAGAACGCGCGAGGCACTTCGCGTATGCACTTCCTTGGCTACACTTAGTCTGCGTAGAACCAACTGCGATCTCACGAGGCACTTCTGCGGCAGTGATGCACTGGAAAACTGGAAGAAAGCGGCGAGGGAACAATGAAAGCCGCGAGAACACTTTAAGAATATTTAATACAGAAGTAAGGTATACACGACTCGGCGAAGGACTTCGATAGACTGACTGATGTGCCGGCGACCGATCTAGGCGCTCCGTCCGAGAGCGTACCAACAAAAAAAAGTAAACAAGGCTCGGACAGAGTACCGAGAGACTCGTCCTAACTTCGTTTCTATAAATCAGGAATATTCTTGCTCGAACATTCCGCCGGCCTCGGCGATGAAGGCATCGCCGAAATCCCAAATTTAGAGCGAATTCTAAGGTTCCCCCTTGGACTCGGTGGCATCGGCGATTGGTAGTAAGCAGAGTTTCGTTATAGGCCTCTTGTAGGTGGAGGCCTGAGTGCGTACTGTCGCAATCCTGACAAGGCCGTCAGCTCCGGGATGTACAGCGAGTACTCTTGCTAGGGGCCACTTTGTTGGCGGATAGCGTTCATCCGCGATAAGGACTAAGGCTCCCACCTTGAGATTTTGAGCGCGTTGTCGCCACTTTGACATTCCTTGGAGACGTTGTAAGTACTCCGAAGACCAACGATGCCAAACTTGTTCCACCATTTGGCGCAGATGCTGCCAGCGAGACAGACGTGACTGTGGCACGTCTGTTAGGGAGGGTTCAGGTACGGTATTAAGAGCTGTACCGATTAAAAAATGTCCGGGGGTCAAGGCTTCGAGATCGGAGGAGTCATTTGTCATTGGACAGATAGGCTTCGAGTTGAGTACAGCTTCGATTTGTACTAGTAAAGTCGACATTTCCTCATAATTGAGGATGGTGTCGCCGATGACTCTTTTGATATGAAATTTAACTGACTTAACAGCTGCTTCCCATTTTCCTCCGAAATGGGGTGCGGAGGGAGGATTGAATCTCCAGAAGGTACCGTCGTTGGCGAGAAGACTAGCTAGCTGTTGTAGCTCAGATGAAGTCTTGGCGAAAAGCTTCCTCAATTCCGCGTCAGCTCCAATTAGATTAGTACCGCAGTCGCTGTAAAGTTCAGTACAAATACCACGCCTTCCAGTGAAGCGTTTGAAGGCAGATAAGAACCCAGCAGTTGTATAGTCTGTTGTAACCTCGAGGTGTACGGCTGAGGTTACGAAGCATACAAAGACAACTAAGTAGCCCTTGTAAGTTTTGCTTCCACGTCCTCTCTAGGTCTTTAGGGTGAATGGGCCGGCGTAGTCCACTCCGGTGCGAGCAAAAGGTCTAGCGGGCGAAATTCTGCTCGGAGGAAGTTGACCCATGAGTTGATTAGCCGTTACTGCTCGGTGGCGAGTGCAAATTACGCATCAACGCACGTAGGTGCGAACGGGAACCCGGCCTCCGATTATCCAATATGTCCTTCTGATAAAGACTAACATAGCCTGAGTGCCGCCATGCAGAGTAGAGCGATATGCATTCTCTAGCACCAAGCTAGTGAGACTGGACTCCCTGGGAAGTATCAGTGGGTGTTTCGCGTCATAGTCAAGATGCGAGTGAAGAAGCCGCCCACCAACTCGGAGCAATCGGTCCGAGTCAATGAACGGTGATAAGCTGAGCAAATGATGTGATCGTGGTAGTTCCAGTCCCTGCTTGAGTAACTTCAACTCCTCACCGATATGAGCTTCTTGAGTTTTTAAGACCCAAAAAAGACGGGCTCGCTTGAGCTCGTGAGGCGTAAGAGGTTCGGAGGTAGAAGGACTCGGGTGGTTACGAAAGTGATCTGATGCACGATAACATTGAGCAGTAACCCGAAGTAGAGTCTCAAGTCGTGAGTAGCGCTCGATAAGTTCCCAAACTATTGGCAGTGTTGCTACGCGAGTTGCGGTGATATGACAACGTCTCTCTTCGAGATCCGCTCCGCCTTTTGGAGGGCAAACCGATGAAGGCCATAAGGATGCAGGAGAATTTAACCAGTCTGGACCACTCCACCACACTCGGCTGGTTGCAAGTTCCTGTGGCGACGTTCCCCTCGACGCTAGATCCGCTGGATTGTCCAGACCGGGAACATGATGCCAAGTCGCTTCTGGTAGGTTCTCCTGTATCAAGGTGACTCGATTACGCACAAATTCCTTCCAACGGGAAGGCTCACTCGTAATCCAATATAGGGTCGTGGATGAATCAGTCCATAAGTGTATAGACTCGATATGACACTTGAGCGAACTGCGCAGCTGAGATAAATGCTGCACGAGTAGCAGAGCCGCGGATAACTCAAGACGAGGGATGGTTACCCGCGTTGACTTCGACTTCCTTGAGCTTGCTGAAGAATGCCTTACTGGGGCGACCTTAGTTTTAGCTGAGACTAAGACGACGCTTACTGCATCGTTCTTAGTAGTCCGCAGATAAACTGCGGCTCCGAGGGCTACTTGAGAAGCGTCGCAGAACCCATGTAGCTCCACAGATACTGCGACAGGAGATGAATTGAGCCAGCGTGGAACTCGAATCATAGAGAGGTTGACCAATCCTGCTTCGTAGTCTTGCCAGCGAGTGAAAAGTGATAGTGGAAGTGGCTCATCCCAGTCCAGCTGCGCTTTCCAAAGGTCCTGTACGAAAATCTTGGCGCGCACTATAACTGGCGAGATCCACCCTAGAGGATCGAATAGACGCGCTGCTCTGGAAACTATAACTCGTTTCGTGAACACGTCAACCTTCTCGAAGACAGGAGGCGAAAATTGGAAGACATCTTCACGCTTTTGCCAGGCTAGTCCAAGCGCGCGTGTTACAGGAGGGTCTCCGATACGTAACGGTACAGCTGGTTCTCGATCTGACGCCGGAAGATCCTCGATTAGCTCATTGTGGCTCGCTGACCATTTGTGCAACATGAATCCGCCGGCCTTGAAGAGCCCGATAATTTGCTTCATCTTTTTTCGTCCCTCGTGAAGATCATGCGCTCCTGACATAACGTCATCGACGTAGGTGCCTTCTTCTATAACACCGCGAGTGAGAGGAAATCGATCGCTCTCGTCAATGGCAAGCTGCTGCAGAACCCGATTAGCCAAAAAGGGTGAAGCCGAGATTCCGTAAGTAACAGTATTGAGAGTGAACTCCGCGATTACTCCTTCCTGGTTTCTCCAGAGAATGCGCTGCCAGTTCCTATCGTCGTGATGGACTAAGATCTGCCGAAACATCTTGGTGACATCGGCAGAAAACGCGTAACGGAAGAGTCTCCACTGCGTTATGACTGCAGGCAATGGAGTGAGTAGTTTAGGACCCTCGTGTAGACAGTCGTTCAGTGAGATCCCCCGATCTGTTCGCTGGGATCCGTTGAATACGACGCGATAACGCGTAGTCGAACTCGAGTCACGTATCACGCAGTGATGAGGAAGATAGAAAGATTTTCCTTCTAATTGAGGTAGATCCTTTGCGGGTTCCATGTGGTTTAGATTGAGGTACTCCTGCAGAAATTGATTGTACGCTTCATGTAATACAGGATCAGTGTAGAAGCGTTTCTCCATCCTTTGTAACATTTGATGCGCAGCTCATCGAGAATTTCCAATGTCCTCGGGGATCGACTTAAAAGGAATGCGTACTACGTAGCGACCTTCTTGATTTCTGCTATGCGTAGCCGAGAAGTGCTCTTCGCACTGAACTTCTTCTGGAGTTAGTTCTACGGAGCTTTGTTGGAAGCCTTCCTCCTGCAGCCAAAATTCCTTAAGGAGATTGTCAAGCTTATCATTGTCAGAGCACTAAAAACTCTGATTTGGCTCTGACTTTGAGGGCGCGGATGCGATGCCCGAGACAACCCATCCAAAGGTCGTTTGTTGAGCAATTGGTACGTTAGCTGCTCCCTTTCGAACGCCAACCTGCAACGCACTGCCATATATATCAGCGCCTAGAATAAGTTCGATCCTTCCAGGCTGAAGAAACTGAGGATCAGCTAATTCAATTCCTGTGAGATGCGGCCATCGATAATCGATGACCTCCTGCGAGGGAAGGTACCCTGTGAGTTTCTGCAGGATCGATGCCTTGATCGTGTATTGAGGCTCAGGTTGGGTGCGGGACCGAATGCTCAACTCAACCACACCGCGCGAGGATCGAGGAGCGTCTGCACCGATACCAATGATCGAGAATGAGGGACGCGTGCGTGGTAGACGGAGTCGTTGCGCTAAGGATTCTGAGATCAGCGATACTTCAGAACCCTGATCAAGGAGTGCGCGAACTTCGAGGAACTCGCCGCTATGCGAGGCGATAAGAACGACTGCTGTCGCGAGTAACACAACCTTATGCTCGGGCTCAGCCTTCCGAGCTATATTGATGGCAGCTGGACCATGGGTTGATTGATGAGATTCGTCAGGAGTCACTGGAGAGTTTGATATTCCTGAAATTACTGGAGCTTCAGGGATTCGTACTTGTGAAGTTGATGATTGTGAGTTTGACGACTTATGAATGGTCGAGTGGTGCCTGGCTCCGCAAATCTGACAGTTTTTCTGTGAACGACACGCGCGAAGTTGGTGCGGTCCAAGGCAATTGAAACAGAGCTTCTTCTGCGAAATGAATTCGTGGCGCTGCTCGAGTGATTTCGACTGGTACGACGGACATGACGCAATGTAATGCGTTCCACTGCAAAGGATGCACTTTTGATTACTCTGTCCTCCTGATGAAGCTATCGTGTGAAGAGTACGAGCAGCTCCTTTACGAGGTCCAGATGCAGGTCCCGAGTTCTGCAAACTAGTCTTCTCATGATTAGAAGCATGCTCAAACGCCTGTAGGGCTCTAATTCGAGAGATTAAAAACTGTTTGAGCCTTTCCCATTTAGGAGGCTCTGTTTCTGCTCCAAGCTCGCGTTCCCATTCCTTGACTGATGTTGCGTCGATCTTCGTCACGGCGAGGTAAACGAGAATATCGTCCCATTGATCGACGGGTCGATCGAGTGACTCGAGCGCATTTAGAGCTTGCATAAACTCCGATAGGAAATCTTCGAGGCTTGAGGCTGACTCGCGTGTAAGTGGTTTAATAGCAAATAACGAATGTATGGCCGAATGTATGAGGAGTCGTTTGTTCTCGTATACTGAAACTAACTCTTCCCAGGAGCGCAGAAAATTCGCGGCGGTAAGTGTTACAAATTTTACGTACTGAGCTGCAGTGCCGGTGAGGCTTGATTTGAGATATTGCAGCTTTTCCACAGGGGAGAGCTGCTCGTTGGCTATGACAAGAGACGTAAAAAGATCGCGGAAAGGACGCCATTCCACATAGTTACCGCTGAATTTCGGCAAATCGATGCGAGGTAGTCGTTTGTGATACGCGGTGGTATATTCTCTATTGAAGGATGCCGGACTCTGTGATGTCGATCCAGCCGGCGAAGGCTGAGGTTCCAATGTCTCCTTGATTGCGAGCATCTCCGCTCGTGCATTGACGTATGCTGATTCACATTCGTCGTATAGGGCGTCCTTGAAGTAAGGCTCCTTGAGTAAAGCCTTGCATGTCTCACCTGTCGCTTCAGCTCTGGCGACACAAAGCTTATTATGGTTGGCTTGGAATTGCTCCCAATTGGAAGTAACGGTGACGAGACGAGTTTCGATGTGATGTTTCGTAATATTAGCGACGCCAAGTTTCTTTAAATTTGTTACGGAGCGCTTGATGAGTCCGAGAAGATCGTTCTGTTTATCAAAAATAATTTCAGCGGTAGCCATTTCGCCAAAATTTTGAGAGTGTTCGTAAAGTCAATCGGTGAGATGCACGCACACTAATAAAGTCTCACTGATATTTAGTGTACAATTAGTCACTTACACAACGCGCGACTGAGGTAAACAGCCCGAGATATTACTGCGAGGTCACTGATTGTTTTCTCACACGAATTTGAAACACGCGATTTTCGAATTTTCAACGGATCCGGCTCGAAGGACCATTAAGTGTATAGACATACTAAAGTTTATTTCATCCGCTGGTATCGATAATTGAGAATGAGGCGAGAGCGTACAAGTTATGAGAGAGCGTGTTTGATAGCGAGAGCGCGAGTATTTTTGAGAAGAGAGAGAGTGAGTGAGCGAGAACGCGCGAGGCACTTCGCGTATGCACTTCCTTGGCTACACTTAGTCTGCGTAGAACCAACTGCGATCTCACGAGGCACTTCTGCGGCAGTGATGCACTGGAAAACTGGAAGAAAGCGGCGAGGGAACAATGAAAGCCGCGAGAACACTTTAAGAATATTTAATACAGAAGTGAGGTATACACGACTCGGCAAAGGACTTCGATAGACTGACTGATGTGCCGGCGACCGATCTAGGCGCTCCGTCCGAGAGCGTACCAACAAAAAAAAGTAAACAAGGCTCGGACAGAGTACCGAGAGACTCGTCCTAACTTCGTTTCTATAAATCAGGAATATTCTTGCTCGAACAATGACTAATTCGTTAGAGTGGATATTGGAGGAGACAGAAGATATACAAGACTTTAACAGATAGTGAACAAAATGAGCCAGGAACATCCCATGGTACAAAGCGATACAAAATATGCATGTATAAGGTTGAAGTGTGGAATAGGCCGTTTGGGGACACCACGTTTAAAAAAACGCGCCGCTCAACTCTACTTCCTGGGTGGTGTCGAAATGAGTTGATAACTTATTATTATTTTACTGCACTAAACAACTTTAGGTAGGTTAATTTATACATATTGTGTAAAAAAATAACATGTAAATGCAGGTTATACGGGATTTTTAAAAATTCATCCCACTCTTCGGTCCTGTAACTCGGAAACTATTAGCCTGACAAAAAAACTCAAGATAGCGATTTTATAGCAAAATTTATTCTCTTCAATTTATTTCTAAACATATTTTTTCTAAAACCTACAAGAACCGAGATATGAACCAAAAACTGATTTTGGCCGCCATTTTTTCAAGATGGCGGCGCGAGCGGCGGTCGCATGAGGTCGCAAACTTAAGTGCATGTCAAGGACCTCCAAGTTTACATTCCGAACAAATTTCAAAACTCCACGACCTTTTGCAAGCAAAAATGTATCTAATGACTGGCCTAAAGCCGGATACAGACCGGGCCAACGAGGCCCAACGAAGGCCAACGAACGGCATTCGCCGTTGGTTGCCGAACGTTCGTTGATCGTAGTATAAACTGCGTATAAACCGCGCCAACGAAAATCAACGAAGGGGCTTCCAACGCCAATGCGTTCGTTGGTCTAGCATAGATGGTCTAGCGAATGCCAACGAAGGTTCGCTGGCGTTTGCCGGCAGTCCGCAGCGTACGGAACATGAAAGGAATCGACGTAGGGACGAGTCAGGTAGGACTTTATGGTAGGAGCCAGGTAAGTACCTTTGCAAGTTAAAAGGGGCCTCAAGGGGCGCCTATTCACGTTCAGGCGGTCGGCCGGTCGTCTTCCGCTACATATGCAAATGACATGTCGCTGCCGGCCGGCGGCCTATTGATTGTTAAAACTGAGCGCGGATAGTAGTTCGCCGGCCGAAATTAGATTGCAGGCCTAATTTTACCAAAGATAAGAAGATCTCAACAGAATAAATTTGAGCCGCGTCAAAGGAGTTTCGAAGTATCTATTACCGTGGGCACTGCAGGAAATGACTCATTCTGACCTGTCCCATACCGCCCGCCCCGCCGTTACGTCCGATTTCGGAGCGACAAAATACGCACATATACTCCTGTCTCTCAATTGCACAGTTCGATTGCGGGGGTATGTTTCGGCGAATCTAGGCTACCTGAACGATTAATTTTCGAACGAGTCGTAATGAACTCCTTAGCACAATACCCATTGTAATAGATACCGCTATACTTAGAATATTAAATCAGCTTTGTAAAGGAGAGAAATGACGAATTCAATACACGACCGATCTGGAAAATGTAAAACCTGGATTTAGGTGCGGGCCTCTCGGAAAATACTCAGCGTCATCTCTTGTTCCACGTCATCCTTCCCCAACTAGGTATATCTTCAGTATCATTCTCAGAGTGAAGTTCAAAATATAATTGCAAATACAAATTATGAATATGAGATAATAAAAAAGAATTCTGTTTTTCTAAAATATCACTTGATAAAATCGAATAGTTCTGCCATTGCACGCCTATATAAATCCCTACTTAAATGCCAAATTCCTTTTGGCAGTTTTCATTTATTTAATTTACTATGTGGTTTTTCATATGGTACTCTACAAATAGAATGATAACAAACTTCTTTTGCTACAAAATCAGTATCTACAATTTTTGTTAACAAGGTATAGTCTTTTAAAATGAAAGCCTATAGTGCTTTATTTTATTTTCAAATGATTTTGTACATCACGAAATTAAAGCAATTCTAGTTTTACCTTTATACCGATACACTTTACTCGTATCACAAGAAATACAAGCTCTCTTGTGAAATACATGTAATTTTATTCTTAATAATATTTTTCTGTTGAGATCTTCTTATCTTTGGTAAAATTAGGCCTGCAGTCTAATTTCGGCCGGCGAACTACTATCCGCGCTCAGTTTCAACAATCAACAGGCTGCCGGCCGGCAGCAACATGTCATTTGCATGTATAGCGGAAAGCGGCCGGCCGACCGCCTGAACGTGAATAGGCCCCTTAACCCTTTCAGTCACGAATTTTTTTTTAATCAGGTGAACAAATATTTGAATAGTGGTTTTGGATCACTGGAGGTGCTATAACACTTGAAAAATTGATATTTCGCTAAATGTAACTAAAGCACTTCAAATGGGATGCCATCAGTTGACTACATCGTGTTTAAGGTCCCCATACACGTTCAGTCGGCCGGCCGGCCGTGGCCTGCAGGCCGACTGTCAGTCGGCCGTCAGTCCTGGCCGACCGGCCGCACACACACAGTTAAGGTACCTATGCACGTTTAGTCGGCTGGCCGCTTTCTGCTACGCACACAAATTTAAATGAGAAGTCGCTACCTGCCGGGGGCCTGTTGATTAATAAAATTAAACGCGTGTTGGAGTTCACCGACAGGGATTCGTCCGGCGACGGACTGACGGAAAAATTTTACTCCAGTCTGAAATTTTATGACCTTGCAACCACGCCCTTTCTCGGAAAGGTTAATTACCGGACGGGCCGAAATAATCCGTCTCCCGCATTACCTATACCTGTATACCTATTGTAATACATATCGCTATCATTTTTTATTCTTATTTTATTAATAAATTTTAAATATTACTTTTATTAATACCTATATCCTAGGTATCAGCTTAATGTTCATTAATTTTGGAATATAAAATACTTAAATATATTTCTATATATTTTTACACTTTACCTTTAAATATTCCTCCTTCAAGGTCAAAAATATATATTTGCAAGTCTCTGGGATAATTTTTCCCAGAGCTTGTGGCGAAATAATTGCGCTGAATTTTAAATCCTCCATACTGCGCCCTGTTGCCAAATATCTCAGGGTCACTAAAAAGCCGTTCTTCTGCGGTAAATGCTTGCCGCATTACGGTGTCCTTTTTCGTAATATGTGGCTTTACCAAATTTAGCAAGTACTGGAAACAATTCTCGTCCATCCTCAGAAAATTTTTCAAATCACTTGCACTGGATTGACGAAGTTCATGTACGAGCCCCACGTGAGATAAAGTGCGTTTCTTCAACCACTCTTTCATCCTTTGTCTCTTTTTTCGTTTCCTCTGCTGGTTTGTCAAAATAACAAGTGTAGCTGCGTATTCTTTTTGCGACATATTTATACTCTCAATATAAAATCGTTATGCTACTATCGAAGCCGGCAGAGAACTGACGGACGCATTCGATGAACAAAATTGTAGGTGTAGTTTGAATAGGGTAAACGATACAGTCATTGGCCATGCGATAGTGATTGGCCCCCTCTCATAACAAATGCATTCGATAGAAAGAGGAAACGATAAGCCAATTTCTGTATAATTTCGTCTGTTTAAAAGGCCAATCACTGGAGGTTTTACCCTATCGATAACCCGCGACCGGCGGCCGGCCGGCCGACTGAACGTGTATGGGGCCCTTTATGTGGCAAAACGCAATCAGTTCCGCATAAACGGAGTTAAGATTCTTATGTCATCAATTGAAGACACAGTGACCGAAAGGGTTAACTTGTAAAGGTATATACCGTTGCTCGTCCCTGGCCATAAAGACGTACCTGGCTCGTCCCTGCGTCGATTCCTTTCGTGTTCCAATTGCCGGCAAATGCCAACGAACCATCGTTGGCATTCGCTAAACCGTCCACGCTGATCCAACGAACGCAAACGAAGCCCCTTCGTTGGCCTTCGTTGGCCCGGTCTGTACCCGGCTTAAGGGCAAAGCATAGGTATTGACTGTTGAGGTATGCTTTTACCGCGTCGAGTGAGAGGAACTGTGCGTCCCTCTCTCTCATAACTCCGCCTTTATGGCCGGTTTTACCAACAGGTATAAACGCGGTATTGGGACCATGCAACTGTTTGGAGGGGATACGGCAAACGATCGTGCATAACTAGTGGTGAAGGCTTGAAGTTATGCCAGCCACTACCGCTGCCGGGTTAAAGTGCATTACGGTATGTCCCACTCTGTACCTATATGACAGTCAACGTGTCTAAAGGTGAATAAACCGGCCCTAAATGTTATACTTACTGTTTATTGCAATTCTATACATATAAATAATGGCTACAAAATACACCTGATGAAAAACATTCATATTGTTGTTCACTAATTGGTTTTGCCGAGGATTTCTATATTCTTATCGTATTTGGTACTGTATAAAAGTGCAGGATTTTTCGCCGACTACTGCCACCAGGTGTCACTATACGGGTGTTGCACGGTCCCAATAGTGCTATACTGAGAATAACCATAAGGCTTCATGCTGGTTATATTCTCAGTATAGCGCTATACAGTGCTCCTTGGCTAATTCGCCCGTAGTGGGACCGAGAATTCTAAGCGCGGTCTCTCACGGGTCGGTATGCTTCGAGCAAAAACCGCGCTCGGTATCCGTGTAGCACACCGACTGGTTGTTGCTCTATACATTTTGTATCGATGCTCGTACACGGGTCGGCATAGCATCGGCGCGAAGCGGTTTGTACTCGGTGTGTTGCGTGCAACATCACCAATCAGTCGTGTCTCGACATTTGCAGGCTGTAAGCATCTAGGCAGTCGGGCTTTCCCGGTCGAACCTCCCGTTGGGGTGTACCAAGGACGGTCTACACTCCCTCACACACATGTTCGTATTTTGTCTGCTTATCAATGGCTTAACGAGTCTGACTAGTTTGAGAAAAGAATTTTTTGACATTCTATACAGTGCCTTAAACTTATCATTTTACTCAATTCCCCTGCTGCTATAAATAGTTTGCTACCATAGTTGCGTTCAATGTATGGATGGACCCAAAATATCTTTTTTCTTTGATTTCTGAAATAATTATAAATTACAATAATATCTTCATCACTCGAATCGCTAGACGTAGACATGTTTCCTACTACTTTCCGCCGCGGAATAGCACGAAATGAAATGCGCCGGAAAGCGTCGCGCCGCCAGCATACCGAGGCTGTAAGCGAGGCTAGCTTATAGTAAAGAATCGGTACGACATTTATATAGAGCCGTTTCACACTGGGATTCCGGAATCGGATTCCGGAATCCGATTCTATAGAAGCGGACCCTTGTCGAGCATGCATCTTAACGAAACCTTTTCACACTGGGATTCGAAAGAATTTAGGTTCGATTCCGCCGGCGGACGAATCGAGGAAGAACTTCCTTTCTCGTCGAGAATCGGAGGCAAATTCAGTCGCTCGCTGCTCTTCTCTTTGAGAACCATGTGCTTATATGAGTGCCTTCACACTGGGATTCAGTGAATACCAGAAGAATTTGTTGCGCATTCTACTGATAGGCCAGGCAACATAGGCCAAAAAAGTGGGTGTAGGCGAAATAATTCTCGGAAAGCTGGAAATGGTTTTAATCTTTTCATTTGCATGTAAAAAGAGTTTTTTAAAGTTTGCACCAATTTTCTGCTTGTGCTGTATGAGGGGTGTCCCAAAAACTTCGAAAGGGTCTCGCCGTATTTCCGTATGAAAAATGCCCCGGCACCAATTAACTTTGTTAAACCTTTTATTTATTGCTTTTTATCCAAAATACCTCCACAACCAATTTCAGTCCGCTAACTTCACGTACAAGGGAAATAAGGGGTAAACAACAATTAACGTTACTATTTTTTTTCTGTGGAACTATAAAAGATATCAAAGTTGTTCAAAAACTAAATTGTAGGCCTTCGTGAGCAGTATATCATATATTTTTTCGACGGCATAAAAACACTGTTTAAAGGTGTTAATTTAAAAAATATATTTTTTGCAATAGAAAATTTATAACAATCGCTGGAGATACACCAACCAAAAAAATCACATGGAACCATCTATTAGTCATCTATTATGTAAAACAATTGCCAAATAGTTTAATTTGGTGGAACATAGTAAACAAATTGACAAACCTTTAACACGTTCACGCCGGCGCGGTACGTAGCGCCGAAGCAGTACTCAGCGCCGGCGTGAACGTGTTAATTCATATTATATTATGTATATTTATTTATTAATTAATTATGTACGTACAATGTCTATATTGTTTTATAATATACATAATATACAATAATGTGTACAAAAAACAAGTAATTTGTATAATTTACATAATCTTGGTAGATGAGCTGGTTACATCAAATATATTGGTAAATATTTCGGCAGGTCTAACAATTTTAGATTTTTTAGATTTAGCGGGCATGTGACTAATAATAAATTATAGCAGTTATATGCGAACAGTATCCTACTGTCCTACCATTCACAGGCCCTGTTCATGACCTTACCCGACTGACAAAATTCATCGGCTCTATGTAGGGGCAACATCGGCCTTCCGAGGTGGCAATATAGGCCGACCGAGCTACAGCCTGCATAGTGCCTATATAGGAAGTGTAACGCTCGTCTATAAAGTGGCTATATAGACCATGCAATGTAGAGCCTATGTAGGTCACACTATTTACAGACTATATAGGCCATGCAATGTACAGCCTATACAGGCCGTACGCTTTGCAGACTATATGGGCCACACGATTTACAGACTATGTAGGCCATGCAATGTACAGCCTATATAAGCCTTACCATTTGCAGACTACATAGGCCACGTGATATTCAGGCTATATAGGGTATTTAGTTTGCGAACGATATAGGCCTCACGATATTCAGGCTACATATAGGCCAGCAAGCTAGAGTCTGTATAGGCCTACGTAGCAAGAGTACAACACTCGCAATGGAGGCTATTCACGCCGTGTGATGTACCACCTACATAAGCCAATTGAGTGATTCAGAGATTATACAGACCAAGAGTAATTCACGGACTATATCACAGGCCAAACATTGCCGAAACAATTAAAGTCAAATGGTAAGAATAATTAAGATAAAATCAATCAAATGCATAGAACATCAATTTTTATTGCACAGAGAAATATCGAATTTCCATATAGAGAACAGCATAATTATATTAAAATTCATGAATCACTTATTATGATTAATTAACAACTGAACCGAAAAAAAACATGTTGAATGCCTTCCTTCGATTGCTTCGAGGAGCATGAGTCCTCCTTGCTCCTTTGTCCTGGGCCTGCGTTGGAAAGCCCCGTTGCCTTGACGTCACTGTGGGGGAAACTGCCCGCTTCAACCTGGCATCGTGGATCGCCCTTGCTTGGCGCGTCCACTCCGAATAGTCCAGTAAAATTTCCGTTTAAATCGAAAATTGTGACGTAATGGTGAAAACTTGATAATAAATCAATATCATCGCATAAATCTCCCTCAAGTTAAGTGTTAACTCTCAAGTCGAGGGAAATTTTCATGGGAGAAATGATAATTTCATGGATTAGTATTGTTAATTTTTAGAAATATTACTATAGAATTAACGCGCGCGCAATCTTATAAAAAATTATGATATTTCTCGTTTTCGAGATTTAGGTTAGGTTTCCAATATTCAATCAACTATAATATCCATTAGAAAGTATACAAAATTCAATCAAATGAGGAACAATCATTTCTTCATAAAAAGTTAAAGTACTTCAATAAAACGCGTACTAAAATGATTATAAAATGTTAAATTACGTACGATTTTTATGTAATACTAACCAGAGTCCCCTTCTTCTTTCAACACTGCAGCATTCCGTACTTGTTCCCACTTTTTCAGAGCACGCTTTTTACATCGATGCTTTTGAACACGTTCTCGGAGCAATGTCCGTTTCCGATCCATAGTAAACTTTAGAGTTCAGTGCCGAAGCCCACGTGAGTACTGGGTGCAAGAATTGTCCCCTCGATCTTATATTATAGTATATATGACCGACGCGACATCTTTTGTATATATATTTTGTGGTGAATGCCCTTCTATATAGGCTGGCCGTCACAGAACTGACATCGCTCACATGTAGTGTGGCCTATATAGGTCGACAATCGCAAAACCAACATCGTTCGTATAAAGAATAACCTATAAAAGCCGGATATTGTGGAACCAATATCTTCCCTACATAGGATGTGGCCTATATAGGCTGACCGTCACAGGCCTAACATCGCCTACATGTAGTGTGGCCTATATAGGTTGACAATCGCAACACCGACATCGCCCCTATACAGGATAACCTATAAAAGCCGGATATTGTGAAACCAATACCGCCCCTACATAGGATGTGGCCTATATAGGCTGACCGTCACAGGCCTAACATCGCTCGCATGTAGTGTGGCCCATATAGGTTGACAATCGCAAAACCAATATTGCCCCTATAAAGGATAACCTATAACAGCCGGATATTATAAAATCAATATCGCTCCTATGTAGGATTTGGCCTTCATAGGATGACTTTCGCAAAACTAAGATTGCCCTTATATAGAATGGCCTATGTAGGCCAGATATTGCCAAACCAATATCGCCCCTACGTAGGAAGTGACCTTTATAGGCTGTCCGTCATAGGACCAATATCGCTTGTATGTAGGTGACGTATATGTAGGTTGACCGTTCCCAAACCAACATTGCCCTCATAATGGAAAACCTACATAGGCTGGCCGGTACAAAACCAATATCGTGCCTACATAGAATCTTTATTGGCCGAGAAATCTTGTCACTCGGGTAGTCATATCGTCACTATTCTCCTCAACGGTGGTAGATAAGGTGGTTACGTCAAATATATTTGTCAATATTTCGGCTGGTCTAACGATTTTAGACTTGTAGTGGCCGTGTGACAAATAATAAATTATGGCAGCTACTTGACTCCTCTGCCTGCTTATATATGATTAATCTGCATTTGCTACAGAATATTGAACCTATTTGGACAGTGTTGTTACAACAGACTTGATATTTGTGTACTTATTCATCGGTAACAATTATCTTTGACTTGCCGCGGAATTTTTTAACACTTAGTTTACAATTAAGACACTTATCCATTTCACTTTACCAACACTGAGTGCACTGCATACGTTCCGATACACTTCGTTACATGTATTGGTTAACGCATATTTGGTTTCGACTTATATAGCTTAAATGTAAAAGTAATTGGACTACGGTGGAAGTAGTGTGGATTGATGCATTGCGCCCTGATTGGCTAGAAGAGAATTTAGAACAAGGGTTGACAATGGGTATTTTCCGAGTTCCGGTTCTAGTTGGCAAGGAGTTAGGCTACGCTGAATGATAAAGCGACTTGACAAGACAGGTATTACGTTTATCTGATCGGTCATCTATTGAATTCGTCATTTCTCCCCTTTACAAGCTCTCATTTACTGCGAAAGACGTCTTATTCCGACCCTTTCGTTAATTAGACTTTTCAGGAAAGGTGCGGGGCTACAAGCTCATTAGCAGCCTAGATTCGCGGAAACATATCGCCTCACCATTGTGACTGGTGGTGAGATTGATTCTAGATTAGCGAGGTACATACATCGCGATGATATCGAGTGGTAAGAACCGATATATCGAAGTCCGTTTATTGTGCGACGGAAAAAGGTTGTTTGGCTCATATTTCAATTATCCATGGAATATTTTTAATGTGAATGTGAAGAATAAAATCCCAGCAATATAGACAAACGTGAGCAGTTACAAGGATGTACTAACAATAAGATACACTACTTGTGATTGTGCTAATGGCAGTAGGACAGTAGGATGCTGTGCGCATATAGCTGCTATAATTTATTATTAGTCACATACCCGCTAAATCTAAAAAATCTAAAATTGTTAGACCTGCCGAAATATTTACCAATATATTTGATGTAACCAACTCATCTACAAAGATTATGTAAATTATATACATTACTTGTTTTTTGTACACATTATTGTATATTATGTATATTATAAAACAATATAGACATTGTGCGTACATAATTAATAAATAAATATACATAATATAATATGAATTAATACGTTCACGCCGGCGCTGAGTACCGCTTCCGCGCTGTGTTAAAGGTTTTTCAATTTGTTTACTATGTTCTACCAAATTAAACTATTTGGCAATTGTTTTACATAATAGCTGACTAATAGATGATTCCATATGATTTTTTTGGTTGGTGTACATCTCCAGCGATTGTTATAAATTTTCCATTGCAAAAAATATTTTTTTACATTAACACCTTTAAACAGTGTTTCATGCAGTCAAAAAATATATGATATACTACTCACGAAGGCCTACAATTTAGTTTTTGAACGACTTTGATATCTTTTATAGTTCCAGAGAAAAAAAATAGTAACGTTAATTGTTGTTTACCCCCTGTTTCCCCTGTACGTGAAGTTAGCGGTCTGAAATTTGTTGTGGAGGTATTTTGGATAAAAAGCAATAAATAGAAGGTTTAACAAAGTTAATTGGTGCCGAGGCATTTTTCATATGGAAATACGGCGAGACCCTTTTTCGACTTTTTTCAGTTTTTCACTAAGAACTCCTAAATGATGCATTTCTAGGAAAATTGTATTCTTTTATAAATTAAAGTATATAAAATTCTACGTAAAATGAGCCCCACATATTTGAAATTAAGTCAAGTAGCATAGACGATATGCATGTGGGAAAAACAACCATTTCTTAAATTTTTGAAGGAAAAATCATATTTTGGATTTTTAGACCTTATTGCCATTACGTAAAATGTATTATATGAAATTATTCTGTATTTGGAATTTATATCACAGCGAGGGCTGTATCAGATATACGTAAGCTGCATTCTTCTGCCCCCTCCCTTGCTATTAGCGTATCCCATAAGTTTCTTCCGCGCCACGCTATGAATCTATCCGGCCGGCTATGTTTCTATAAACATGCTTAAGAAAGGATTTCTTTCATGTCGCTGAAGAAGCAAATCGCACATAGAGACACGGTTCATAAGGCCGGTCTCCGTAAATAGGTGTGGAACATACTCTTGATAAGGTCCGTATCCGTCGTTGCTGGGCGGCCGCTGCGGTCTTCATCTTTCATGTCAAAATTGCCAGCTCTAAATTTCTTAAACCAATTGTGGACGATCCTAATAGTCGTAGTACCACCCCCGTAAACGGTGCAAATCTCGTCTGCAGTGTCCTTTGCACTATTACTTTTTTTAAAGCAATGAAGCATAATATGTCATAAATGTTTATGTTGACTATTGTTCCGGCAAAAGAGAAACAAAACTTTAAATAATCACGTCGGTAATATCGCGCTCACCGACTCTCGTTTTTTTTATCTCGTCGCCTCCTACCTCGAGGCCCGAGCTCGGACGAACGACGAGCTATTGTCAGTCGTCGAATACAATCCGCTAAGGTGATATCAATAAACGTGCCTCTCGAATTTCGTACGTTACACGCAGCTCAATTCATTTCTCTTTCCCCGCTTTTCTGCATTCTCTCAACCTTGCTCCCATCGCTAATCGCTTAATACGCTAAACACACAACATAATTTATGGTCCTTCGAGCCGGATACGCGTCGGGTAATCGCGACGTAAAAAATAAAAACGGAGCAAGGTTTCGCGAAAGTGATCAGTTAGTCCGCTGCAGAGCTTTGCGTCGTCGCGTGTAAAGGTTGTTGCGAAGTCGATTCAGACCTCGTTTTCTCGTTCTCTCGTGTTCGTTCAAAAGTGCAGCGAACAATGACGGCAGTGGAAGCTCTACTCGAGCGGCAAATGCAGCTGTATGGTCTAGTGCAACGAGCAGTGACAAATTTGAGGAAAGCAGGACCCAAAGACATGACAATCTCGCGCGTAGAAAGTCGTCTCGAAACACTCGAAGCCAATTGGGCAAAGTTTCAAGAAAATCACGAGAGGCTCATCGTAGCAAAGCACACCAAAGGAGGGGAAGTGCTCTCTGAGAGTGACTATTTTCAAGATGACATCTATTCCTTGTGCGAAGAAGACTTCCTCGATTCGAAAACCGAAATGAAGGACACGCTTAGTAAGTTAAATCCTCAATGCCCTCCGACCGACGATTCAAATTCAAATCAAACGGCCACTCAAAATCGACGGTTGCCGAAAATCGATTTACCGAAATTCAATGGAAAATTCACGGATTGGACTCCATTTCGCGATCTGTTCATCTCCATGGTTAATGCGAACACGTCTCTCTCGGCAGTGGAAAAATTACACTACCTAAAGACGTGCCTCACAGGTGAGCCCGCTCAATTAATAAAAAATATCACGGTTTCGGGAGACAATTACGTGCGCACTTGGGACACACTCACCGCTCGATACGAAAACAAGAGACTCCTTGTTGACTCGTACCTCGCAACGTTATTCTCGATACCTCGCCTAACTCAGGAAGCTTCATCGGGCCTAAAATATTTGCTCGAAGACACAAAGGAAGCCGTCGGTGCGCTCGCGGCACTCGGGAGCCCAATCAATCAGTGGGACCATCTACTGGTCCATATGACGGTTCGCAAGCTCGATCCCGAGTCTCTAAAAGATTGGGAGAAACGGGTAGGGGAAAATAACGATCCCGCGACCTTCGATGAGCTTGAAAAATTTATTGTCGGATGTATTCACACGCTTGAAGCCATCGAACAAGCTCAACTTCAAGCGTCGAAGGGCAAGTCAGCTCCAACGCATTCGAAAGCATCTTCCATTTCAACAAAAGCCCACACTGCTCAAGCCAAGGAACGATCATGCGCTTCCTGCAAAGAAAACCATTACATTGCATCATGTCCAGGGTTCAGATCAAAACCGGTGAACGAGCGAAAGGACTTTGTGATTTCAAAAAACTTGTGTTTCAACTGCTTAGGATCTCATCGAATGAAAGAGTGTCGGAGTACAAAGCGGTGCCAGATATGTCAAGGGCATCATAACACGCTCCTTCACAACAGTCCTCGAGCCGAGAACGCCGGAAGTAGCACCAATCCATCGCAAACGATAGCCGAAACGTCAACACAAAGCACAACAAGCCCCGTCGTTAGTCACACAGCACAGCCGAAGATAATTCCGAGAACGCCAGTACTCCTGGCTACCGCGCTCGTTACAGTTTCGCATCCTCAAACGGGAGAGTCTCTCGAAGTAAGAGCCCTGCTCGATCAAGGTTCGGAGAGTTCGTTCGTCACCGAATCTCTTTCGCAACAACTCCGATTACCTCATCACCATGCAACCATCCCCGTGATCGGAGTGGGAGCTCAACAGTCCTGTGTTACTCGCGGTCTAGCTTCTCTTATACTGCGATCGCGGACTGATTCATCGTTCTCGTGTCAAGTCGACGCGCTAGTGCTTCCGCGCCTAACATCGTTTTTGCCATCTTTTCGTTTGCTCGTAGAGGATTGGCCACATTTCCGAGGACTTCAACTCGCTGATCCAAGCTTCGCGCATCCTAACAAAGTCGACGTCATTCTCGGCGCCGATGTTTACAGTCACGTCATTCTCGAAGGTCTTCGCAAAGGTGGCCCAATGACCCCAATCGCGATGGAAACTCGACTGGGCTGGGTGTTATCAGGCTCCGTCGCACTGGAAGACACAGAACCTCATCGCGCTCCGATTCAAGGCTTCCAATGCTCGCTCGATTACGAACTAACCGAACTCGTTCAACGTTTTTGGAGTCAAGAAGAAATCACGAAGCCTACTCAACTCTCGCCAGAAGAAAAAAAATGTGAGCAACATTTTCGTGATACCGTTTCGCGTGACAATTCCGGTCGGTATATAGTTCGCTTGCCTTTCAAAAATCGTGACACAATTCTCGGCGACTCGCACTCTCGCGCGTTGTGCATGCTCTCCCGGATGGAGAAGCGATTCACGACGGACTCGTCGCTCAAGGAAGCGTACTCGAAATTCCTTCGCGAATACGCGGAACTCGGACACATGCAGCGCGCGATGCATGGTCCTCACGACATCTCGCGCGCGTTTTATTTACCGCATCACGGCGTTGTGCGTGAAAGCAGTTCGACGACGAAGCTACGCGTCGTTTTCAATGGATCACAGAAAACGAATCTCGGATTGTCGCTGAATGACAATCTTCTCGTCGGCCCGAAGATTCTCAACGATCTCGCCGATGTTCTTCTGCGGTGGCGACGCTATCCGGTCGCCTTCTCTTCCGATATGGTAAAGATGTATCGACAGATACTCGTACACGAAGACGATCGTGATTGGCAGCGTATTCTTTGGAGAGAGGACAACCAATCTCAAGTAAACGAATATCGACTCTGTACAGTAACGTACGGCCTCGCCAGCGCTCCATATCTGGCAATTCGCTCGTTGCATCAACTCGTCGATGATGAAGGTGCACGGTTTCCTCTCGCTAGCAACGCCATACTTCACGAAACTTACGTAGACGATGTTTTTACCGGAGCCAAGGACGTCACTCAAGGGCGCGAGAAGATTTCTCAAATCATACAACTGCTCAGGGCGGGCGGTTTTGATCTACAAAAGTGGACTGCCAGTCATTCGGAACTTTTAGAAGATATAGCTCCAGAAAAGAAGGAAGCATCGAGCCATCTTCTCCTCGACCAAAGTCCAACCTTTCGTGCACTCGGCCTCGTGTGGAAGCCCGACGAAGACTCGTTTGCTTTCGCACCTCAAATCTCCATGAGCCTCTCGCACCCTACGAAGAGAAAAGTTCTGTCTCAATTAGCTCAGTTGTTCGATCCCGTCGGCTGGCTCGCACCCGTTACAATTCGAGCGAAGATCTTTTTGCAAGAGTTGTGGACTCTAGGGCTAGAGTGGGACGAAGAGCTCTCGGAAACGCTCGCGGCGCGGTGGAATGTTTTTCTGCAAGAGCTTCAAGGAGCATCGAACATATCCATATCGCGTTGGATGGGACTCTATGAATCGAACCTCAATATTGAAATTCACGGATTTTCGGATGCATCGCAGGCCGCGATGGCCGCGGTTGTTTACCTTCGTGTGCATCCCGACTTCGGCGATGTCAAAGTGACACTCGTGTGCGCGAAAACAAAGGTCGCTCCTTTGAAAAGGGTGACAATCCCAAGACTCGAATTGTGCGCCGCTCTCCTCCTTGTGCGGCTCGTGCGCTTTTTGAAGAGAGTCTTGGACTAGAAGGACGTGCCGGTTCACTTATGGACTGATTCGACGGTCGCGCTCGCGTGGATTCGGAGTCACCCCTCTCTACGTAAGGACTTCGTTCGCAATAGAGTCACCGAGATTCAGGAATTAACCAAGGCTCGCTGGCATCACGTCTCAGGTAACGAAAACCCTGCCGATCTCGCGACGCGCGGTGCCGCTCCGGAGCAAGTGCACATCTCGAAATTGTGGCAATCCGGGCCCAGCTGGTTAGCCAAACCTTCAGTTTGTTGGCCCTCCTCCTCTGCAACGCCAAAGCCCGATGACGATCTCGAAGTACGCCATCGTGTGAATGCTAATCTCGCGAAAACCAAGCCAATTCTGATGTGGGATTTGATCGATCGATTCTCGCGACTCTCGAGGCTCCTCAGAATTACCGCGCAGTGCTGGCGCGTAATTCGAAAATGGCGTGCACGCTGCGCTAAAAGTCACTCAGCTCAGTACGCCGGGCCGCTTGCAACTCAGGATTTAAATGAAGCGATGCTGTTTTGGACTCACGCTACGCAGCAAGCTTATTTCGCGGAAGAAATTCGGCAGATAAAAAAGGGTTCATCTCTCGCTCGAAGCCACCCACTCGCACGACTCGCACCATTCCTCGATTCGAACGAGAATCTCCGAGTCAGAGGAAGACTGCAACGATCTCAGCTGCCGTACGATGAACGGCATCCCTCATCCTCCCGCGCGACTCATCTTTCTCAACATTGGTGATAGACCATTACCACAAGCTCACCCTCCACGGAGGGGCGCAACTTACGCTCGCTTCGATCCGACAACGCTTCTGGGTACTCGGCGGACGAGTACCGATTCGTGCTCTGATTTATCGCTGCATACCTTGCGCACGCCAGCGTGCAATTCTCAGCACTCAACTCATGGGGCAACTTCCACCTTCTCGCGTCGCGCAGTCGCGCCCATTCCTTCATTCTGGGACTGACTACACGGAGAGAAATCGTCAGTACTATTTGCCTGAAATTCAGGGAAAAAATACCCAACTAGTACGGTAATCGTGTTGCATTTGGTCAGTAAGGTACAAAATATCATGCATTCAAAGAGTTTTTCATGTTCTCGAAAGTAAAATGTGACCTCTGTATCAAATAAAAAATGTGGTTGGAATAGATGAAAATTATGGCTGAGATAGATTGAAAGTGTCAAACAATGAGAAAGATTTTACTGTTTTCGGGGTAGAAACTGCTGCACCGGTACGGTAAAATATACTAACCTGTACTGAAATTATTACTAACCTCAAGGATTATTTTTTTCCCACCAATTAGAATATAAATTTACCGTTCAATGTGATACTTTTTATTTTACGTTTTTATATTTTTTATTTATCCATGAGCAAATTTTCTTCACCTTATTAAGTGAAAATTAATTATTAAATTAAAAATTGTATGAAAATTTTCATATATTTTGTTCTAATTACTTGTTTAATATCGGGAATTGAATTCTTTTCCTGACATTTGAGCAAAGTGCGTTTATTTGTGACCGTTGCTATCGAGCGTCGCGTCGTTCCGCGGCTTTCGTACCAGTGCAGTGCCGAAAAATTCGCATCACGGAGGAAGTCGCGGCATCGGGATACGTACCCGCGCTTGCCTGTGCCAGAAATAGCAGTTTATTACGGCCAGGTAGTAAACGATCGCTGCAAACGACGAGTATTTCTAACTTCCTTGTTACGCGTTCATTGCTAATGAAAATTCGACAGCTTTTGTAGGAAATATTTCCCGAAAGAACAGTTTATTGACGAATGCGACTGATTGTGAGTTACAACGTGATGAATGTGACTGCGACTTGACTTCGGCTCTTCGCCGAAGTAGCTCTTGCGTCGAAGGAGAGAATGACCACCGAGCTGCCCAAGCCATCCTTACGCCCGGCTCGTCCCTTATTCCGAGCCGATCACCGTGCGTTCTCAGGTAACGTCGGTGTCCTGTTAGTCGGACGATCGGTATGGTCGTCCATGCGTTATCGAGGATGTTCCGTTAACGGCCCGCAGACCCTAGGTTTTCTCCGTCAAATCGTTCCTCACACTTTTCTGCTCAGAAGAACAAATGACATACAAAATTAAATAGATTAAAATTTTTCAATGAAAATCTTATCTGCTGAGACTCTATGTATTGTAAGCTATATTCGACGCGGTAGACTCGACACGGCTGCACGATGAGTCCTGAAGCAATCCTCGATGAGACTCGGATCACGATCCGATATGCACGCTGGTTGTCGATCGAATGGCTTCCTTCGATTGCCTGGAGGAGCATAAGACCCCCTTACTCCTTCATCCTGGGCCTGCATTGGAAAGCCCCGTTGCCTTGACGTCATTATGGGGGAAACTGCCCGCTTCCACCTGGCTTCGTGAATCACCCTTGCTTGACGCGTCCACTCCTAACGGTGCCTTGAAATTTCAGTATAGAATTTTTTTGCATGAATTTCCCCTAATTTTTCTTCTAGTCTTCTCTTCTTATTTATAACGAAAAAGAAATCACCAGAATTTCCCATCAAATACTCCTGGTAATGGACAAAAATGGTGAGACTTCTCCGTATATCAGGCACAAAAAATATTTAAAAATCTACTAACATTTCCCCATAAATCTTTGTAGTTTTTACAAATTTGGAATTTTTATGGACTTTAAGAAATCGATTCGATTGACATCTGGGGTCAGTTTGGTCTTCCCAAATGTGCCATTCATCAATTAAAAACGAATATTTATTTGGTCATATTCCACTCTACTATTTGTCCATTATTCACGTGAAAAAAAAAACTAATTCATTTTTATTTTCATGCAAAACAAACTTTGGAGGCTAGGTCCATTAACATAATTACATTCGGGGTGCTCTCACGCTCACACACATATCTCTCAATATTCTAAATAAAATCACTTACCTCAAAAGCCGCTTTCACCAGACAGTAATTCACCTTTTTAAATAATTGTTTTTTTAATAAATGTATTAGTTTAAGCACTTTATTTTTTCTGGAACAACTCGCACCGGTTCTAATGGCCACAACTCACAACGTCCGTCGACTTCTGACGATCGGCCGAAAACGGCCGAACTGACGCGAACTGACGCGAACTGACGCTCACGTGATCGCCTTTATAGATGTCATTGGTAGAATCTATCTACCCGGATAGGTAAAAATTCCGTTACTCTAGGGTAATTGTGCAGTAACGTAATGATAAAAATTAAGGCGCACAACTTGTTACAATTTAAGGGCCGCGAATGATAATTTTTGCTGCTATTATACGATAACGTTTATTAACGGAGGGATACTTTCTATATTGTGCAGGCATAAAAATTCCTGTTCGGGTAAAATTGTAGAGTTGGAACGGTAAAAATTCTGGAACGTTCGTCAAAATATATCGGTTGATTGTTAATTCCTGACCAGCGCCTCTACAAAATTAACCGTAAAACACCGAATGCTACACGCTTACCCTACTATTTAGGTAATTTTTACCGAAAATTTCTCTCCGTGTACGCGGGACCCTTCACTATCAGAGCTTTTCGGGGACGCACAACCAAAACTTACAAAGGGTACATAATCATCTTTGTCTGTTTCGCTACTTCAGCAGTCCATCTTGAGCTCGCGTCGGATTATTCAACGAACGCTTTTATCGCCGCGTTTAAACGCTTTACGGGATGCCGAGGGATACCTGCCACACTTCGGAGCGACTGCGGTCGTAACCTCATCGGTGCCGATGTTGAACTCCGCCGAATGCTCACCGAAGCATCGGCCGAATCAACCCGCATCGCCGACGCTCTCGCGACTCACGGGACTCAGTGGCTCTTTAACCCTCCTTCCGCACCTCACTTCGGGGGTAAGTGGGAGGCCGGGGTCAAATCGGTAAAATTTCACCTTAAACGCGTCGTAGGCGAAGTGATTCTAACATTCGAGGAGTTCACCACTTTTCTCGCCCAAATCGAAGCCACGCTGAACTCACGACCTCTCTGCGCGCTCTCGGACGACTCAACTGATCTCGACGTCTTAATACCAGGGCATTTCCTCATTGGCACGGCACTAAACACCGTGCCAGAGCCCTTACTCGCCGACGCACCCCTCAACAGACTCTCACGCTGGCAGCAAGGGCGCCAGATGGCTGAACATTTTTGGAAGCGCTGGAGCGCGGAATATCTCCAGTCCCTACAATCCCTCTCGAAGTGGCGAACTCGGCAGATTAACATCAAGATTGGATACATTGTCCTTGTCAAGGATGACAATCGACCGCCAGCGGTGTGGCCTCTGGCAAAAGTGATCGACGTGCACCCCGGAGCTGATGGCGTCGTCCGCGCCGTCATGATCTAAACGCAGTCCTCAACTCTGAAGCGACCAATCGTCAAACTCTGCGTTCTACCGCTTGCTACAGACTCTTAAGCGTGCCTCGGCAGGCAGCATTCATCAATATTGTTCTCATTTCGCCGTTATCTCCGATAACGGCAAGGCGGGCGGGATGTTCCGGCAAAAGAGAAACAAAACTTTAAATAATCACGTCGGTAATATCGCGCTCACCGACTCTCGTTTTTTCTATCTCGTCGCCTCCCACCTCGAGGCTCGAGCTCGGACGAACGACGAGCAATTGTCAGTCGTCGAATACAATCCGCTAAGGTGATATCAATAAACGTGACTCTCGAATTTCGTACGTTACACGCGGCTCAATTCATTTCTCTTTCCCCGCTTTTCTGCATTCTCTCAACCTTGCTCCCATCGCTAATCGCTTAATACGCTAAACACACAACAACTATCCATTTTGATCGGTGTAGAGAACAATTTTTAAAGAGACTTTGTCACCGATGAAATGCACTGTGAAAGAGCTCTGGGATGACTGCAACCGACCGCATAAACAGCTTATAGATTATTTGCTTTATTTTTGCAATATAAAATGTAATATATGAAATAAATAATATAATAGCTGGATACCCTACAGTTATCATATCGTGTATCAGATCGTATATGCGAACACTGGTACAATATTTGGTGCTGAATCCAGGGATTTAAATATAAAAATGCACATTGTGATGAAAATATGTAATTAAAACATAAAAAGTTGAGTTGAAGTACACAAATCTTTGATGTAAGTTTCTATGTGTGGGTAAAAAAATTGATAACAAAATTAAAAAATTATATAAATACAACGTTAATTCAATTTGCTACGTTTGGAAGTAGAAGCTGACTGAAGCAATTGGTCCATTTTACATTTCTCGTCATCCAGGAGGTCTTCTAATTCGTCATCATTGTCAGGTAGCACCACTTCATCGTTGTTTAAGTCATCATCAATTTCATCTGGTGTATTAGTGCAGGACGCTCCTTTGCAGTTAAAGCATATTTGGGAACATTTCATTCCTTGCTTCCTGCAACCACAAGCTTTTCGGCAACCTTTCAAACATTTGCAGGCAGTGTTATTAAATAGTTCCTGCGGGGCTTGTTCGGCTGTTGATGGTACTGGAAGCAGCCCATGCTTAGTAACCTTCCAACCCCATTGAACTGGGTCCATCAAATGACCATTCCACAAATTAATTTGTAGAAAAGCCCTCATTGCGTGCAGTCTAGCAGCTTCTTCAGTTGGAGGAAGAGTAGCTAAGTTGAAAGTATTTTGTATTAAGGATTTGGTGTACAGTTTAAAGCATATTTCATTCAGAGAGGAAGATTGAAAAAGTGATCCAGAATACAAAGCCGTAATTACTTTTTCGCCGGCAACACCAATTTTATCTGTAGTCGCGTCACGGTTTTTGAATATCTCGACAGTTCTTTGTACCTCTGCATCTTTGTCGAGAAGTTTTACAAACTTCATCTTCCCCTGTCTGAAAATGGCTGATGTTGAATCGCATCCGCTGAACGCGTGAAGAAATAATATACTTTCTTTAACTTTGTTTGACATTTTTAAGTGTGTCGGGGAATAGAAGACGGTCTCTGACTTTCCTTTTCCAGGCTTCATAAAAAACGATGGATCGCTATTAGGAGCTCATGCAGTAATAATTATTAAAAGATCAATGTCTTCTCCTACTACAATCACACATTCGGAGTGTGTAGCATTTTCTATAGCCCGTCTGACAAAGGTTGTGTCGGCATCCTCTACAGCTTGTTCGACAGCGATGTTTTCATCTGCAAATTTTTGAATCAGCATTGAGATGATTCGTTTTTTGCTCCCTTCATTGGAGAGAAATTTATCTTTTGACATTGTCAATAACATTGTTTCATCAAATTCAACGTTCGCTGCAATAAACTTGTTCCTTCTAAGGCGTTCTGTAGATTTTGTGCTCTTCCCTGTAGGGTCGTCTGGATAGCCATCAAATACTATGATTGATCGCACCCCAAAGTATTTTTTGACATAATCTACGTATTTGTTGAGGATTGAAGAGAATCTTTCTCTTAACTCCCACGGTACTCGGTGAAGTAGGAATCCACCGTCAATCAAATAGAGAGCATTTCCGATATTTGACAGAGTTCCAACTGGATCAAATAAATCATAAAAAATAGATTTACGTGACTTCATCATTCCTTGTCCATCAAATAAAGATGGTGGATATGAAGCCAATTCATATGTGAAGTACTTTCTGAGTTCGTATTCTGTTTTTTTATAAAATGAGATTCTCCTGAAAATGGTATATAAATCTATTGGCACTACTTCGTCATGCAACTTTACACTGCTGAAGCCTCGCATTGGTAACACTCTTTTCTTTCTGGAGAACTTCACTTGACCAAAATTGCTTCCAATAATCACAGAGCTCTTTCACAGTGCATTTCATCGGTGACAAAGTCTCTTTAAAAATTTTTCTCTACACCGTTCAAAATGGATAGTCAACATAAACATTTATGCCATATTATGTTTCATTGCTTTAAAAAAAGTAATAGTGCAAAGGACACTGCAGACGAGATTTGCACCGTTGACGGGGGTGGTACTACGACTATTAGGTTTGTCCACAATTGGTTTAAGAAATTTAGAGCTGGCAATTTTGACTTGAAAGATGAAGACCGCAGCGGCCACCCAGCAACAACAGATATGGACCTTATCAAGAGTATGTTCCACACCTATTGACGGAGACTGGCCTTATTAACCGTGTCTCTACGTGCGATTTGCTTCTTCAGCGACATGAAAGAAATCCTTTCTTAAGCATGTTTATATAAACATAGCCGGCTAGAGTCATTCATAGCGTGGCACGGAAGAAACTTATGGGATACGCTAATAGCAAGGGAGGGGGCAGAAGAATGCAGCTTACGTATATCTGATACAGCACTCGCTGTGATATAAATTCCAAATATAGAATAATTTCATATAATACATTTTACGTAATGGAAATAAGGTCTAAAAATCCAAAATATGATTTTTCCTTCAAAAATTTAAGAAATGGTTGTTTTTCAAACATGCATATCGTCTATACTACTTGACTTAATTTCAAATATGTGTGGCTCATTTTACGTAGAATTTTATGTATTTTAATTTATAAAAGAATAAAATTTTCCTAGAAATGCATCATTTAGGAGTTATTAGTCAAAAACTGAAAAAAATCGAAAAATTTCGAAGTTTTTGGGACACTCTTCATACAGCATAAGCAGAAAATTGGTGCAAACTTTAAAAAGCTCTTTTTACATGCAAATGAAAAGATTAAAACCATTTATACAGCTTTCCGAGAATTATTTCGCCTACAACTCTATGTTGCCTGGCCTATGAGATTCTGGAATCGCATTCCGAGATTAGAGCCGTTTTACACTGGGATTCCGGAATCGCACCGGAATGCGCAACAAATTCTTCTTGAATTCCGGAATGCGATTCCAGAATCTCAGTAGAATGTACAACAAATTCTTCTGGTATTCATTGAATCGGATTCCGGAATCCGATTCCGGAATCCCATGGTGCTTGTATAGTGATCACGATGTATATGATCATGATATACTCGAGTATCATGATTCGGTATAAAAAAGAAAATGAAGTGAGGTATTTTAGTACCGTACTATTGACATGGAGCTGTACGATGTGGAGTTAAGGAAACCGAATAGTTGCTGAGTTAAGGTGGAAAGGTCAGGCATTTTGATACGTTTACGATATTTTTGTTTTATAAAGTTTAAAAAAGAGGCGCATCTCTTTTCCGAAAGTTCAAGGGTAACGTCTTCGTAAGCAATTTTTACGAGACTTTAGATCTGTAATATATTGAATATAGTCGAAAACGTGCACATTTCTTGTACTCCTAGAGACACAAAGAATACTACAAGAATTATCACATTGTTTTGTACTCTAGCGAGCTCTTATATCTATTATATGATCTGTTGCGGATGATTAGCATGAAAAATTTGAATCAACTGCCTGATCGTGCATGCGGGGTTATCAAGGAGTAATATATAAAAAAAATCGTTGTGTTCATAACAAGCTAAAATATAATTAAGTGACAAAAATGAAATCGATATTATTCGAAAATAAATCGAAACGCGCCTGATTGATTAATGAGAACTTCAGACTAATGTCTACTCATAATGGGGCATGCAGAGAGAATTCGATATTTCAATAATATTTTTCTACAACTGAAATGTCATCGGTATTGAAATATATAGTTTTATTGATACTCTTCTTGAAATTTAAAAAACGCTTTATACGCCTCAAATAGATTTTTTCAATTTAAATTTATTTATTAGGTGCGTGTATACAATCGCATGGCAGTTGTACCAGCATCCAAGCAATAACCGAGTGGTAATTTATTCAGATCGAACCAGTCCGCTGAATAGGAAAAAAGAAATAACCTATCCCTATCTCTCTCTCTCTCTCTCTCTCTCTCTCTCTCTCT
>OY783198.1:16021860-16049360 GCA_963678675.1 Xiphydria camelus
TCTTGTGGACAGGCTATGATCAGACGGCCATAGAAGCTGACGTTTGCTTACGTGTAAAGTGCGGCGCAGGTGTCGGTTGCTTTGTACGACTCGAAAAGTAGCAACATCTTTGGAGAGAGGGGGAGCGATATATAGATAGACTGGACTACCAAGTCACCGCGCCTCTCTCTCTCTCTCTCTCTCTCTCTCTCTCTCTCTCTCTCTCTCTCTCTCTCTCTCTCTCTCTCTCTCTCTCTCTCTCTCTCTCTCTCTCTCTCTCTCTCTCTCTCTCTCTCTCTCTCTCTCTCTCTCTCTCTCTCTCTCTCTCTCTCTCTCTCTCTCTCTCTCTCTCTCTCTCTCTCTCTCTCTCTCTCTCTCTCTCTCTCTCTCTCTCTCTCTCTCTCTCTCTCTCTCTCTCCCTCTCTCCCTCTCTCCCTCTCTCCCTCTCTCCCTCTCTCTCTCCCTCTCTCCCTCTCTCCCTCTCTCCCTCTCTCCCTCTCTCCCTCTCTCTCTCTCCCTCTCTCCCTCTCTCCCTCTCTCTCTCCCTCTCTCCCTCTCTCCCTCCCTCCCTCCCTCCCTCCCTCCCTCTCTCCCTCCCTCTCTCCCTCCCTCTCTCCCTCTCTCTCTCCCTCTCTCTCTCTCCCTCTCTCTCTCTCCCTCTCTCTCTCCCTCTCTCTCTCTCCCTCCCTCTCCCTCCCTCCCTCCCTCCCTCCCTCTCTCCCTCCTTCATAATGGACGTGTGTTATAACGCTCCGTAATAAGTGCAGTTTTTTGGTAGGAAGCATATGATGGATAACCGTTAGAGTGGTGTTAAATGTGCCTATATAGTCAGTGAGGAGTTGTGAGTGTTATCTAATAAATTTGTATGAAATTAAGGACATTAAAACGGATTATAACTTTGGAATTCTTGTGGACAGGCTATGATCAGACGGCCATAGAAGCTGACGTTTGCTTACGTGTAAAGTGCGGCGCAGGTGTCAACTAAATAGCGGAATGTGATGCCATATCGGTAGGTATTACTGTCGATATGGCCGATAAAGAAGAGTATGTAGAATATAAATGTTCTGCATGTAAGAAGGAAATTAAAAACATCGCTGTACAGTGTAAAAAATGCAGAAAACTATTCTTCCATCCTGGGTGTGTGTCTAGGCATAGGGTATATAATAGGGCCCAAGAGCTTATAAAGTGCGAGGGTCCATACGAAGAAATAAAAATCGAGAGCGAAAAAGAGGAAACGAAGAAGGTAACAGCAGGGGGAAGTGATAGAGAAAGAGATGGTTCTATAGGAACTATGGGAGGTGCGAATAGACCGGCCACGACTGACATGAAAATTGATTGGTTGGTAAAGTCAGTGAAGGAAATGAAAGATGAAGTTGCATGTAAAAAAGAAATTAAGTCAATGATTAGAGAAATAGTTAAAAGTGAGCTGGAAGAAATAAAGCAAGAGCTGGAAGAGATGAAGAAGAACTTACAAGGAAGGATCGGAGATACAGCAAGCGAGGGAGGGAAGAGCTATGCGAGTGATGTTAGGGAGAAGAAGAAGGAAAGTGTGATAATAGTCAAACCGAAGATGCAACAGGAAAGTGAAATGACAAAAAAATTAGTGAAAGAAAAAATTAATATTACGGATATGGCAGTGGGAATTACAAAACTTAAAAAGGGAAACAAAGGAACTGTCATTCTTGGATGTGAGAATGAAAGTGAGATGGAAGAACTGAAAAATACAGTACAGAATACATTGGGTAAAGACTATAGCATAATGGAACCAAAAGGAGCGAAGCCAAAAATTAAAGTTGTAAACGTTGGGAAGGAAGAAATGACAATGGATGATGAAAACTTGCTAAATGTTATTATGAAACAAAATAAAATTGAAAATGATAAGGAGGAGTTTCATATGCGAATAATTAAAAAGATAACCAAAGAACACTCCAGTAGAGGAAAGGAAAATGGTTCACTAATTATTGAAATGGATGATGTAACTCATGGACTAATAATGAGAAGAGAAAAAATAAACATAGGATGGAGAAAATGCCGTGTTTTCCGTTACTACAGCATTACAAGATGCTTCAAATGCTGGGGTTATTACCATATCGCCAAATATTGTACGCGACAGGAAACTTGCCATAAGTGTGCAGGAGAGCATAAAGATAGGGAATGTAAAACGGAAAAGAATAGATGTGTGAATTGCATGTACAAAATAAAGACATACAACTTGAAGATAAATGACGAGCATGATGCTTTGAGCAGGGAATGTCCAACGTATCAGAGAGTATTAGAAGAGAAAAAGAAGAGGACTGGATCGAGTTACATAAAGTAGCAACTAAAGACGGAGGTGGAGTCAATTATATATACAAATGCGCAGAGTGTGATGGCACACAAAGATGAAATTCAACAGCAGGTTATGAAGAGGATTTGTCCGGCATTCTTGGCATTATCGGAGACGAGACTCATATCAGACATTGCAGATAGTGAAGTGAATGTGCCAGGATATAGTGTGATTAGATGTGATGCTGAAAATAGGAATACAGAGGGAGTTATGTTATATATAAAGGACGACATTAAATATGAGGTAATAGTGAGGGATAAAATAATGTCTAATTGTTGGTGCATTGCAATAGAAGCGAAATGCAATGCGTACAAAGGCGTAATTATGGTCATATACCACTCACCGAGTGCGTCGGACGGTGATTTCTTAAGATTCTTAGAGAATATAGTAGAGCTATTGGTAACAAAGGGTCAATGTATAGTCACAGGAGACTTTAATATAGATTTAATGGCAGACACTTTCTATGCGAAAAAATTGAAAACAGAAATGGCATATTTAGGTATGAAACAATATATTGACAAACCAACGAGAGTTACAAATAATAGTAAAACAATGATAGATTTAGTTTTTGCAAATAATGAGATAAATTGTAAGGTGTATGAAACGCCGAAGATAACAGATCACTCGTGGATATGTATAGAACTGAAGAAAAATGATAAGAAAGATAAATATAGAGAGTTTGTAAGCAGGGATTACAGTACATTTCATATAGGAGATTTCTCTAAAGCCATAGAAGAAAGGATAGAATATGGAGATGGTTTAGATGTAAATGAAAGAGCAGACAAATTTGTACAGACTATAGTAGATGCATTAGATCTAGTTGCACCAAAGAAGAAGTTTAAAATTCCGAAAATATGGGAAGGGAAAAAATGGTATTCAGATGATATACGACTAGCGACAAGGAAAAGAGATGAAGCATATATGAAAGTAATATATACATGTGATGATCGGGACTGGATGCAATTTAAGATTGAAAGAAACGCAGTAGTTAAATTGATTCGGAAGAAAAAGAAGGAATATTATGAACAAATGATAGATAACTATAAAGGTGACTCCACAATGATGTGGAAAACGCTTAAAGTGCTAATACGAGGAGAGAACACGGGTGCGAGCGAAATAGATCATGTAGATTTCGAAATATTGGAAAATATAGAGGAATGTAATATAGCGGATAAATTTAATTTATTTTATATACAAAGCATCGATAATATTATCAAGTCCACATGTGAATATAGGAACAGTAAGAAAATTATTCATGTTATAGAAAATAAGGAAGGTATAGAGAACTTTGAATTGATAGATGTAGACAAGTTAGAAAGAATTATAATGGGGTTGTCAAGGAAAAAAGGAACTGATAAGGGAATATCTAGTGATTTGTTAAAAGCAAGTTTCCATATTATAAAAAGGGAATTAATGAAACTGATTAACGCTTCGTTAATAAAAGGTATATGTCCGGAAGAATGGAAAATTGCTACAATAATACCGATTCCTAAGGTAGAAAAGCCAAAGAAAGCAAGTGAATATAGGCCAATAAATATGTTACCAATATATGAAAAAGTATTAGAGTTAGTAGTGAAAGAACAAATTGAAATGTATTTAAACAATAATAACATTATAACTGAACATCAATCGGGATTCAGGAAAAATCATTCGTGTGAGACAGCAATACAAATGGTTATTGATGATTGGAAAGTGTTAATTGATGAGGGAGAAATTATAGGAGTAATCTTTTTGGATCTAAAACGAGCATTCGAGACAGTCGATAGAGATAGATTATTGGGGAAATTGTATCAATATGGATTAAGAGGAACGGTATTTGAATGGTTAAAGTCGTACTTAAGCAATAGAATGCAACAAGTTAAATTTAATAATCAGTGGTCAAAGAAAATGATGACAAAATACGGTGTCCCACAAGGGTCAATACTGGGACCATTGTTATTTACTATATACATAAATGATATAGTTCAATTATGTCCGGAAGAGTGTAATATTAAAATGTTTGCGGATGATACTTTAATATATGTGAAAGGAAAAGACAGTGAAGAGGTGGAAAGTAAGCTGAACAGAGTATTACCAACAGTAGAAGAATGGATGAATTTGAATAAATTAAAAATGAACGCGAACAAGACAAAATATATGTTAATTAGAAGTATAAGAAAGGAATTAAGAAGAAATACTATACTAAAATGTTCAGATGGTATGGAAATTGAACGCGTAGAAAGCACGAAATATCTTGGTATAATTATAGATACTAAACTCCGGTTTGAAGAACAATGTGATTATATGCTAAAAAAAATAGGGAAAAAAATAGGTTTTTTAAATAGAATTGGCGGTGACATATCGGGATATGCGAGATGTACTGTCTATAAATCTATTATAGCACCACATTTTGAGTATTGTGCGACACTATTAACAGCGATGGGTATAACTCAGCGTACGAAACTGCAAGTAGCACAAAATCGAGCTATGAGAGTCATATTACAATGTGACAGACATACGAAAGTGGAAAGTATGTTGCAAGCACTGCAGTTTATGTCTGTGAACCAGAGAATGTACTACAATACGTGTATTTTTATTTATAAAATAATACAAGGGATATTGCCTGAACAACTTAGGAGAAAGATTGTATTAGTAGAAGAAATAAGTGAAAGACAAACAAGACAAGCAGGAAATATAGCTATACAATGTAGGAGAACAAGAAGTGTGCAAAAGAGTATATTCCACGAGGGTATATTAATGTATAATGCTATACCGATAGAACTGAAGCAGTGTGATAGGCTCACAGTATTTAAGAGAATGTTAAGAGAATATATTATATCTACCATACCTATGTAGTATTTAAGATACTCTATTATTTTCTAAGTTATTGTAAAGAAATAGCTGAGAAAGCTAAATAAATGTCATTCATTCATTCATTCCCTCCCTCCTTCCCCCCCCCCTCTCTCTCTCTCTCTCTCTCTCTCTCTCTCTCTCTCTCTCTCTCTCTCTCTCTCTCTCGGTCCTGTAAGTACGGCGTGCTACTCTTACTTCTGCTCTCCAGTTTTTGTGCTTTTCCGCCGATTTTCTCTTGCGGGCGTCTCTGCTCATAGACTACCGCTTGTGCTTAATCGCGGGCTCCACTCAGAAATCGACATTGACTCTTGCACGAGCCTGGTGACCCTCATTTTCTGCTTTTCTCAATCGTATCTCGCATTTAGAGGTTAGTTCAACAGTCACACTCTATACGCCTACACAGAGACCTACGCATCTCCCTTTCTCTTTCTCTCGCACGCTACTATTGGAATATCTCAGTGTCGCACCCTGGTGTAGGAGCTAACCTCCAGTGACTACCATCAATTATCGGCAAAGTCGAAGCAGGAATCTGCTTTACCCTGCCGATCCCCGCGCAACGGCCCGATCGGCCACTATTACGTGTCTAAAATAAAATTTAGCACCGTCTTCAACTACTCTCACTGCCTTCCGTGACCATGAATGACAATTCACGCAGGACCCGTGCATCTTCTTATTCATCTAACTCATCATACTCATCTGACTCAAACCGCAAGCATCTAACGCCCGATGAGGGGACTAACAAATCTAAAAAGACTGATGTGCATAAAAAGCCCACTACAAATACCATTGATATAGTCTCACTCGATGCTGTGATGAAGCAATTACTAATTATCACCGATGAGCAAGTCAAACAGTCCGAGCTTCTCAAGGAACTTCCTACTATGCGTAATGCAATTGTGTCGATTAGTGGCGAGGTGACTGCACTACGATCAACCACAGTACAGTTAACTGACAAGATTAACTCACTCACCACTGGGCATGAACAACTGTCCAAGGAAAATGAAGACCTGCGAATCTCGGTCAAGACGCTCGAGACAAGACTAGATCGACTGACATCAACAATAGAAACATGTTCTTCCTCATCATCCGGCCTATCCAAGTTGGAAACAGCTGCAAATGCCAGCGCTCTCAGTCTTCAGCGGAGACCGTTGAGCTACACTAAGCAGGCTGAGCTTGCAATCTCTGGCTTCTCCTTCGGGTTAATCTCTGGCGAGGCCTTGCTTCAGTTGGCCACGGCTATTGCAGGAGTTCTAAAAGTTGAACTACGTCCTGGTGATCTGGTTAGTGCTCGACTTCTTCGGAAAACTAATCTAGCTCAAGCTCAGGAGCCAAACTCTTCAGCCACAACTGTAGCCAAGACCTCCTTTGCAGTAGTGTGTAGTGAGCCTTCCATCCTGGCGCGGCTGCTGGCAGCTAAACGGTCTACTGGCCCTTTCAAGTACTCTCAGCTCGATGCAGCTACCCTCACTCATCTAGATCTCTCTGGTGGACAAAATGGTGACCCATACATTAATGTGAATGAACTGCTTCCGGCGCCCACCTTTAAGCTGCTACTGGCAGCCAAATTAGAGCTGAAGACAGTCGGATTCAAGCGCATCTGGTGCAGAAATGTTCCAGTTTTTGCAAGGGCCTCAGACGACAGTCTCATTCAGATTGTGAACTCCCCGGCAGACATCCCTAGGATCGCTCAACTATATAAAAACCAACCTGAATGATGCACGCAACCTGCTCACTCAATCACACACAATGGACGTCATAACAGCAAAACTAAACCCGTACGAAACTTCCGCTGCTGCTGCCTCAACTCTAATTCTCTCCGCTCACACCTGGACGTCCTTAAACTGCATCTCGACACTAATCCGCCCTATCAAGCCATTGCTATCACCGAGACTTGGCTCTCTCCGCAAGTTCTAGACACTATCATCAGTCTATCTAGATTTACTGTCCTCAGGAACGACAGAAATGTTCATGGTGGCGGAGTGGCACTCTTCGTAAGCGACTCTTTTTCAGCTAACATCATTGCTTCCTCTGACACCTTAAACAAAACCGGAATGATTGAGTACCTAATGTGTGAAATTACTAGTCCTGGAACTCAACCCATCTTCATCGCAGTAGTCTACCGACCGCCGCACGTTCCATTTACAACTCCCATGGACTTTGGTACGACCCTGCAGTCGGCTATGGAGAACTATTCCCATAAAATAATCATGGGTGACTTCAATGCAGATCAACTGGGCCACATCCATGATGCCAACTTCATTAGATCGCTTTCACGCGATTTGTCACTCAAGCTCATCGACCATGGAGTTACCCACGTTACTGGCACCTCTGAAACATGGCTAGATCTCTGCTTTGTTGATGCATGCGATCAAGTCAACTCCTGGGGCAAATCCGTTGCTCCGATGGGCGCAGGCCACCATCTCATACATGCTGACCTTGACATTGAAGGGATACATCCTACGCCAACACTTATCTCAACACGGCGACTGAATAAACTAACTAACTCTGGTGCCCTGGAGCAGTTCTCTAATATCGACTGGGAAGCATTAATCACTGAGGCCGCTACTATTAACTCTGGTCTTGATAACTTCTACCTAAAGTTTTTCGAAATTCTCGATGGTATTGCTCCAGTCACCACCATTAAAGTAAATTCCACCAAGCATGCTCCTTGGATCACCAATGAGCTCTACATCGCCCAACGTAGACTAAGGACGATGTATCGCCGCTATAGACGCAACAAAACCCGACTCGAACTCCTAGCCTACCGCGAAGCAAAGCATGCTCTCCAAGATAAACTAAACGCTGCTCGTATCACATATTATCGCACCAGGCTTGAAGGGCTTTCACCAACTAGCATGTGGTCCGAGTTAAGAAAACTTGGTCTGATCAAAACGACTACTTCTCCACCACTTGCTCTTCCAGCATAGCAGTTAAACTTGGCATTAGCCCAGGTGTCTATCAGTAACCCTATGACCCATGAGCAACTAGGCGAAGATAACCTGCCACCCCTGGATAGACCTGAATTTCGTCTTCAACCAATCACCGCCGGAAAAGTGGAGAGAGCTGTTCATTCTGTCAAGTCTAATTCCTCTGGAGCTGACCACCTGTACCTGCGGATGGTCCTGCCGGTGCTCCCGACGATCCGCAGCTTCCTAGTCAAACTCTATAATCGTTCATATTATCTGAATGCTGGTTCCCAACATCTTGGAAGAGAGCTCTAATCGTTCCAATTAACAAAACAGCGAACCCTAAATCAGTAAATGACTATCGGCCTATCGCTCTACTACCAACTTTGAGTAAAATTTTGGAACGACTTGTCTACGACCAGATAGCCGATTACATCAAACAGCACGATATTCTCGACCAATATCAGTGTGGGTTTCGACCAGGACACAGCACGGTAACGGCTCTATTAAAACTATTGAACGACGTGAGGCTGGGAATGGATCAACGCCAAGTGACAGTACTGATTCTTTTCGACTTCTCTAAGGCATTCGACACTGTTCCCCACGATCTGTTGCTTCGGAGACTGCGTGAAATGGGCTTTTCCCAGAACGCCACCGACTGGATGGCGTCCTACCTTAAGGGCAGGCAGCAAGCGCTCAAGACGAATGGTGGCACCTTGACCAGCTGGGTTTCGACCAACACGGGTGTCCCGCAGGGATCAGTACTAGGCCCGCTGCTGTTCTCACTTTTTATCAACAACATTGACACATCAATACGATTCTCTAAACGCTTACTATTCGCAGACGACCTTCAAATCTATGCCACTTGCTCGCCACTTGATCTGCACGCATGCATTCAAAATTTAAACAGAGACATCTCTGCCATCAGCAATTGGGCTACTGATAACCGCCTCCGACTCAACATCCAAAAGACGAAGGCAATCATCCTAGGAAACAATAGACTCATCAACCAAATTGATCATAGGGACTTACCACCACTCGGTGATGGTCTTTTAGACATTCCACTTGTTTCTACAGTATGGAATCTTGGAGTCATACTCGACTCGAAGATGACATTCCATCCCCATATCGCCAATGTCACATCAAGGGTTAGTGGAGTCATCTACAGGCTCCAACAACTGAGGGATTACACGGATATTACCCTTCGCAAGAACCTGGTCTCTGCTCTCATGTTGCCTCACGTGGAGTATTGCGCGGTGGCTCTACTCGGCGCTGGCACTGTTAATGACTTAAAGCTCCAACGGCTAGTCAACAAGGGTATCCGATTTATTTTTAATCTACCACGTGATGTCTCCATCTCCCAGTATCGCCGACAACTCGGATGGCTACCTGTTAGCTGCTTCAGGAATCTTAGTGTCGCCAGTCTCACTTACTCAGCTCTACGTTATAACACTATCCTGCATTTATTAAAGATCTTTTACTAGTTCATTCCACTACACGACCGCGGCGTAACACTCAAGGCCAACAACTGGTGATACCTACATTTCGAACAGACGCCTATAAATTCTCTTTTTCCGTTGCGGTTCCTATCATCTGGAACGGTATTCCTGACGACATAAATAAAACTTTCCACCTCCCGGGTATCCTTCAAATTAGCCTTAAAACGACATATGCTGAAACCTATGGTTGAGGGGGCCAATCCATCACCTAACTCTGCCTCCGACTAGAATCGCTGTAAATAATCTCTTAGGCACTAGCACTGATTTAAATTAAATTTTATTTTTTTTTTAAAATAATTTTTACTATATTTGTTTACTTGTTTACGTTTTCAATTCTAATAGTTTATTATTTTTAATTTTTAATTTTGTTTTCTTAATTTTAATTTCACTATTATCACAACTATCTACTAAGTTACTTATTATTACTATTCTATTACATATTACTATATTGTAAAACCATTCCTGCAGCCCAGCTGCAAATTTTGTTCAATTTTGGGCAATAAAACACCTTATCAATCAATCAATCAATCTCTCTCTCTTAGACTTTCTTCTCTTCATACACATACGCGTATGCACACATAAATATAAACCTGTGAAATCAGATTATGTTACATTACACTCCCCGTGATTACAACCTTTACAGCTCGGCTCAATTAACCTATATGCCGAAAGAAATAATTGAGAGGAAAAACTCGCCGCGCTCAACGGTTCCTCGAAATCTAAAGGTGTGTATCGACTTTGCGAGGATGGCTCGCGAGGCGTGCCTCGCAAAGTCGATACCTGCGATCTCTACGAGGCGAGGCTGCCTCTGCCCGAGCAGCCTCGGTGCGATCCGGCGTGCTGTCGGTTTTTGGCGATGCTCAATAGTAGGGGAGCCCAATAGAGGATTTTGGGATTTACTCAAGCGCGTCAGAATATCATATGGGGGGATACCTCTTGCACCCTGTTGAGTACCTCCACCATATATCAGCCCTTTATATAGGGCCGCGCATCTAGGGCAGCCGATCAGAATTGTAAAAAAAAATCGATCGTCACAAATACTCGAGCGCGTCAGATTTAGGTAAGGTGGGTTAATTACATGCTGAAAAGTGTACATTTCAATAATCTGACGATTTGAGCGTGACGTAAGGGAGTTGGAGGGTTACAAACTTGCAAAAAAAAAACGTGACCTGGACATTCTCGAGCGCGGTCGAACGTTGATTTATTTTGAAGGAAATAATTCAAGGATAACGGAAAAAATATAATCTACCGATTTCCACAAGCCGAAGTAACAAAAATCGTCAATAAAGTCAGCGCAAGGCAACGTGCCTGATGACGCACATGGTGCCGCCATTTTTCCACCATCTCGCCATGCAAATTTTGACATAAGCTTAGAAGAAGTGATTTTAAGTGTCTATAACAAAAGACTTGAATGTCGGACGTGGCCGTCATATTATATTTATACATAATCGGGTATATAGGATTATCGTATGGATATTACTTTCCGAAAAAGATACGGGACTGTTCCGTCACGCGATAGACGCAATTCTGAATATCCGTTCGTACCGTTCACCGTTCACCAGCGAAGCGGTATATTCCGGCGAATCCAGGCTGCTAATGAGCTCACTGTCCCGTACCTTTCTTAAAAGGGTTAATTACTAGACGAGTAGTAATGATCTGTTGTCCGCAATATACCGATTCTGATAAATACCGCTATACTTAGAATGCTAAGTCAGCTTCCAGGTTCGCTATCACACCATTTTTCTAGTCAATCAGAGCACCCCGTATAGATCATGCTATCTACAGCGTAATTCTCATTCAGCCATTCAGAGCATACTGCATCACCCACGCTATCCCCACTATCTGTTATAGTTGTAAGATATATAAACCGCAACCGAATGCACGTTATGCATTCTGTGTAATCAAGTGATCAGTGCTTCTTCATCCATCAGTGTATCTCTACAGTCGTGAGTCTTCTTTCGTAATCAGTGTGCATCGAACCGATTAATAGTCTCGTGTTTCCAAGTTATAATTTCGTACAATTTCTGTGTATCCTTTTCGTTCAGTGAATGTATGACTTTCTTGTGATATCTAAACCGGACCGATTCTTTTCTTTAAAAAAAGATTTAAAAAAAATTATTTTTAACATTTTTAATTTGTAACTATTTTTATCTGAATATATAAGGTAAATGTACGAGTAGTTGACACCGTACTAGTGGGGTAAAAGTGGGATAGACGCCTCAATTGAAGAGCGAGTTCAAAATCGATTATCTCGAAATTGATTGCAGATATCGAAGAAAAGCTTAAACGAAAAATATTCCTCTATATTTTTACTATAAAAAACTACTTTACATTTTTTGCATATCTCTACTGCGTTTCGAGATAATCGCGTTCAAAGTTAAATAGAGACCGGGGCGTCTATCCCTTTTACCTTAGTTGATAAATTCCCTTTTTCAAATCGTCAGATTACGACAATCCCTCCAAATAATCATCAGATTATGGGTCAGCACATCTAGGACACCAAATTGAACCGTCTGTATGATAATCTGACGCGCTCGAGTATTTCAAAATGGCGATTTTTTGTGCATTTTCAAAAAGCCGCCAAGAGCTTGCGTCACTTCCGAATCGTCAGTCTTTTGAATGGGAGCTTCTTTCGGGTTCACTTAACATCCCCTCTGAATATCTGACGCGCTCGAATAACTTTTTTTTTTCGCATTTTCTACCCTTCCATACGGCCACCCCCACCATGCAAACCGGCAGATTAACATACCTTCGTTATCAGAGACACATGGGGCATATACACTATCAATATCTGACGCGCTCGAGTATTTCCATGTGACTGTTTTTTTTTACATTTTTGAAAACCTGTAGACGCTTCCCCCACCGCTGAAAGAGTATACATCATATAACCTTTTTTTCTTTCTACCACTTAATCTTCAAAATCCAATAGGTCCCCAAGACGCTCGAGTATAAATCCCCATTTAGCATCGTGGGCTCCCCTACTACAAAGGCGCCTCGTCCCAAACTGCACGCTTCGTGTAGACACTAAATTATCTCTGCTCATACTCGGCAAACGGTATATTTCGGCGAAAGCGGCAAACGCGCTTGGAGTCCCGCACCTTTCCCGGAAATGTTAATCGATACCGTTATACGTGGAATACTAAATCCGTCTTGTAAATTAGAGAATTACGAATTCAATAGATGACCGATCGGGGAGACCTAATCCCTGACTCATAAAGCGATCCGGTGGACACCCGGCCTTGTAGTTAAGTGACCGTAGGACCTGATGTGTCAATGTCAACTTGCTGGCAATGGATACTATAATTTATTTCAGCTTTCAGGCTGTAAAATTTATGCATCATAATGATGCTTCGTATAAAAATGGCCTAAAATTAGTCTTTTCTAAACATGTTTTAAATGTGAGTGAGCGCACACAAATGTGGTATAACCTAAATTTCTGTGATAGAAGGCCGTGTGATTCGCCAGACATCAGTAACTCTTAATCCATATTCAGTTACTTTAGAAGTAAGTAGTCAATAGCTTTCCCCTTGCGACTTTGTCCGCGTGAATCACGAAATAATCTCTTCTTTATCTTACTCCCTTAAAACCCTTAGCGCCTACATGGGGTAACTAGTTACCCCAGACCCCATGTATCCGCTATGTGGCCTGGCTGAGATGTGGCCGCTAAGGGTTAAGGGAGTTGGTATATAGATAGTAAATATATTAAAAAACGTGCGTATTCAAATGCAACGTTGTATTAAGGAGTGGGGATTGACTTCAGTGACTTCAATCCCCACTTCTTAACCGTCCCCGCTCCCCGCAGCTCCCGGACACCGTATATGCCCATGGAGTGCAACTGACAGAAAATTTTTAACATCGATGAAAGTTTAGCACGACAGGCCTGGACTGCAGATCAACCACCACACACGCACAGTTTTCTAACAGTTTCGACGGACTGCAGGCGAACTGTACGTGTATGGTGAAATTTGGACTGAAGGCGGGATCGCTCACAGTTCGGGACTGCAGTCCGACTGTACGTGAATGGGCACCATAATATCGCAATTCGGCGAATCAAGAATTTTCACATATTTTTTTTACATCATAAATGGATTGAGCACGTAAAAAAAAGTTGGGACTTCTTTTTTTATTTTTATTTCTGACGCGAAATTAAGCCGTAAAAAATTAATAAAGTTTGCAATAAACTCCGCCCACTTGAAACAGCCGGTCGAGCGGCACGCCGTGCCGTGACGTCACTATACTAGATATAGATAGACTAGAAGGCCTGTAGGCGGACCGTTAAGGTACGATTCCGAAGGCGACCGCAGCAACCGACTGCAACCGCAGGCTGCAGACGGCAACCGCAGGCTGCAGACGGCAACCGCAGCACTGTTGCCGCGTGCGGTCGGACCAATGTAGATTGCAGCGTCACTGCCATCGCAGTCGGCGCTAAGCGTTCTGTGAATAGAGATGTCTGACGAGTTTGACGATCGCGATACGTTATTGAGCCTTTTGTTAGAGGAGGAAGATGACGATGACTTGTTGTTACTTTATACCAGAAAAAGAAGAAAGCTAACAATGCCTTTATTCAGAAATAGACCAGATGAAGGAAGTTACTCAGTGTTGATTAAATAAAAAACAGTTTGATTTTATACTCAGTTTTATTTACGATGAAATTAAATCAAAAGTTTTAAGAATGGCTATAAGTGCCGAAGAAAAATTATTTTTAACTTTAAGGGGTAAGTGTAACTTCACAAATTATTAAACTCTTGATTTTCTTCAGTTGCCTGAAATGTCACATGTGTAGGTTCTGGTGACATAGTGCTCACAGAAGAATTTGTCATATTATAAACTGGTCCTGGTGTGTAAATCATGACAGATTGTGGTATATTGCTGAGCCCTGGTAATTCGTAGGTATTTTCTGACGAAGGAGATGTATAGGATGCATTAAAATCACATGACGTAGATTGTGACAGGGATGAAGAACTTCGTGTTGAAGATATATTGACGTCTCTGAAGTCTGTACATGTTAAATCAGCATTAAAGCCTATTCTCGCTGCCAAGATCTCATAATTTGATAAAATGATGCTAAGATGTTTTTTGGCCTCTGCCTTATAAACTGGAGGCAAACTCCTCAAAACTTCAGCAATATGACGAGAAAATAACTCAATGTCATCATCCTTCTTTTTCACAATTGTTTTCAATAAAGTTTGCCTCTTTTCATCTCTTTCTTTCCACAGTTTTATGATCTTATCATCATTATTACTACGTCTTGGGCGCTTTTTTCTGGTTGTTGCGTCTTTTGTTCTTTGGGTACTGCGTGTTCTGTATTATTAGGCACTTCAATTATTTCTTCTTCACTTTTCTGCATTTCAGTATTTTCAATGTCATCTTCTTGCCCTTCTTTGTTTTCTGGATTATTGTCTGAATTTTCTATTATCCCTTGAGGCGATGGCGGAATATTGGAACCTCCAGCTCTATGCTGAGGAACGCTCTCAAGAAACAATAATTGTTGGTGTCTCTTGTCTTTTGAGTTTTTTGGGGCAGCCGAACCAGTTCCTAATTTTTTTTTCTTAAATCTTTGGTAACCATCTCTGATAAATTTCCATCTTTTCTTACAATCCTCACCTGCAAATATAAATGCAAAACACTAAAAAGGCAAATCTATGAAAATTTAAACGTGTTTTTATTTGTTTCAGGTTCTTAGCTATAGGCGAAAGCTATAAATCTTTGTCATTTGCGTATCGTATATTGCAGTCCTACAACGAATTGTGAAAGAAGTACTCAAAATTTTAAGACAGAAACTGATGCCAATTATGATGCCACCTCCTACTGAATAGTTATTTTCGTTATGAGGGCGTGAAGCGCCGTTTGTAACGAGTGTGAAGTTTGCCGCACGAGCGAAGCGAGTGCGGTAACCACACGAGTTACAAACAGCGCGAACGCCCGAATGACGAATTCTATTTTTTGTCACTAAGTGCCAAATACGAGGTTGACAAGGTTTGAGGCGGGACGTTTGGGGCGGGGGGTCAGCGGGGGGGTTGACGGGGGGGTCACATCTGCAAAAAAAAATATCATTAGCATTTTATAAAGTATAAAAACTTATGTTACCATAACAAATATATATATATACATTTTTGTATTCACATTTTTAAACAAATATAGATACGTTTTTTATTATGTTTCTTTCATTTCCTTATAAGTATTTGACATATTTTTTAACAAATATAGATACATTTATTAATTAGGTTTCTTCTGTTTCCTTATAAGTATTTTGTACGTAAGTATTTGGCACATTTTTAACCTCATAAGTATTTGGCATATTTTTAAAGAAATATAGATACATTTATTAATTAGGTTTCTTTCTTCCTTATAAGTATTTTGCACATAAGTATTTGGCACATTTTTAACTTCATAAGTATTTGGCATATTTTTAAAGAAATATAGATACATTTTCTGGTTGTTTCTTTCATTTACAGTTTTCTATCATTAAATATAATGTGAAAATTAGGGCAATTAGTAATAGTCAAGGTTATTCCACTGTTACTGCTCAAAGAATCACGAGGAGTAGAAGAGCTTGCGTTTTCACAAGATGATGTAGGTGGAACAGGTTCGTTTATTACTGTTTGCCTTTTTTTTCCAGTTGTAGTCGTTTTTGTGGATAATATAGCATCTTGAATTTGTTCACAGACTTTTCTTTTTCGGGAATTACATTCTGCGACATAATGTTCGGCTACTGTCGTGCTTTTCCAAGCTCCAAGTCTTTTTAAATTTGTGATGTCAGCACCTGAATTCACGTACGTAGTTGCAGACGAACGACGAAAGGCGTGACCTGTGTATTTCTCTGGATGTGGAAGTTTGAGAAACGTAGCAATATCTTTTGGCCACCCACCAATCGTGTTAATCCCAATGTTTGCACGTGAGCAATGTCCATTTTGGTATTTGATAAAAAAATTTTGGGATTTAAAATCTGCTGGCCGTAAATCAATGTATTTTTTAACGGTTCTGTAAAATTCTCCAGTGACTGCAAATTGACGTGTCTCGTTGTTTTTAGACTTTTTCTTTTTTTTATCATTCTCTTCAGTTATACCGAGTTGGACCAAAAAAGATGAATCATGTTTTTGCACATCGTTCACTTTGATGCTGTGTAGTTCGTGCCTCCTACAAGCTCCACACATTCCAAAAATCATTCCAACCTATTAATAAGAAAAAAAAAACAATTAATTTTAAGCATTTTACGAGAAATATTTTCTTATTTCAAAAATTTTTTATTTCCTTACCTTTACGACTAACCATTTATCATCAGAGGCTTCTGTGTAAAATCGTTTAAGTTCATCATTGGAAAATACACTTGAAACTTTTGGAACGTAGCCTTTCATTTTTCGTTTGAGGAGAGACTTCAAATTTGAGTATTTACTTATATCAATGTCATGGTAAGCATTTAGTGTTGTTTTTAACATTGAATAAGTTGACCATAACGACGGTGGAACCACATATCTACTTAAATAATGGAGATATCCGAGAAGGACCTTTTCAAAACGAGTATTGTCAGTTTTGACATTTGCGATATTGATTTTTCTTTCCTCTGTCCACTTGATAAATTTTACATATGCACTATTGTAAAGATTCTTTGAATCTTCAGGTATCAGACAGTTGGCTGCTTCCTCAATTAGTTGTTCAATATCTTCTGGAATTTCAACATTTTTATCGCTTAGAGACTTATCGTAACCACCATCGTTTTCTTTATTCTCGGCAATTTTATCACACTCATCGAGGCTCGGATGTATGTTGTATTTAAGTAAAGTATCGTTATTAAAGTAACCTTACCATTCTCATCGTTGTCTTGGTTCGGTGTTTCAGGAATAATATTTTCAACATTCTTTAAATCTTCTGGTATCAGACAGCTGGCTGCTTTTTCAGTTTGTTGTTTAACATCTTCTGGAATTTCAACATTTTTATCGGTTAGAAACTCGTCGTGAGCACCATCGTTTTCTTTATTCTCGACAATTTTATCACACTCGTTGGGGCTCGGATGTACGTTGTATTAAAGTAACCTTACCACTGTCATCGTCGTCTTGGTTCGGCGTTTCGGGAATTATATAGTCAACATTCTTTAAATCTTCTGGTATCACACAGCTGGCTGCTTCCTTAGTTTGTTGTTTAACATCTTCTGGAATTTCAACATTTTTATCGTTTAGAAACTCGTCGTGAGCACCATCGTTTTCTTTATTCTCGACAATTTTATCACACTCGTTGGGGCTCGGATGTACGTTGTATTAAAGTATCGTTATTAAAGTAATCTTACTATTCTCATCGTCGTCTTGGTTCGGTGTTTCAGGAATAATATACTCAACATTTTTTGAATCTTCACGCATCACATTCATTGTTACAGACTTTACTTCTCATAACCTCACTTTCACTGGCTAGCGTCAGCTGTGTACAGTTGTGCTGCGAATGCGTGGCGTTGGACACACTGACTGCCAACTTCAAGTAATAACCGCAGTGATATCATCTCGAGTGTGCCACTTTTATTTTACGCACTGTGAGGTTATTTTACGCACTGCGCAGGTTATTTCACGCACTGCGCAACCTTTTACAAATTGGTGCGTAAAACGTGATTTCACAAGCGTTGAGGACGCCCGTAAAACCGAGTATTTGGCACTGAGTTAAAAAATAGTTATTTTCGTTATTAGGGCGTGAAGCGCTGTTTCTAACGAGTGTGAAGTTTGCCGCACGAGCGAAGCGAGTACGGCAATCACACTCGTTAGAACGGCGCGAAACAACCGAATAACGAATTCTATTTTTTGTCACTAAGTGTCAAATACGAGGTTGACGATTTCACGCACTGCGCAGGTTATTTCACGCACTGCGCAACTTTTCACGAATTGGTGTGTGAAAGATGATTTCACATGCGTCGAGGACGCCCATGAAACCGAGCATTTGACACTGAGTGACAAAAAATAATTTCAAACATGTCGAACAAGATTTTTGGCAGAAATGGAATATACCCAATTGCGTTGGCGGCATAGATGGAAAGCATGTGCGTATAAGAGCACCTAAAAATAGTGGATCACTATTAAATTAATTTGACCTTGATATAACCTTGAAGGTCATGGTCAAGGTCAAATTCAATATGACCATTGCGTAGCCCGGGAAAAATACTAAAAGTTTTGTATTAAAAATGTATTTAAACAATGGTGGACGGACAAAATCAATCCACAATCTACCCGTGCGAAGCCGGGACGGGCTGCTAGTAAATTATAAATCTAATATAATAATAATAAATATTTTATTATAGAAAAAATTTAACTTCTTTATGTCGAACTACGACGTCATGTTCCCCAATTAAACTCGGGCCGCAGATAATTGTAAGATGTTTACACATCCTCCGTGAGTACAACGGCACTCACACCTTTTTTTTCAATAGTGATGTTGGCCATCGTAGATGCAAATTATAAATTTATGGCAGTTGACGTCGGTGCTTACGGCAAAGAATCTGATAATGGCATATTTCAAAAATCAGCAATGGGGGAAAAAATAGCAATAAAGAGATTTAATATCCCACCACCAAAATGTTTGCCAGGTATAAACGTTATGATACCCCATTTCCTGATTGGAGATGAAGCGTTTGCTCTTAGTGGTTATATGATGAAACCCTATTCTAGAAAAGTTGCAAGATTAGAACGAGAAAAACACATTTATAATTATAGACTATGCCGTGGTCGTCGAGTGACAGAAAACGCTTTTGGTCTATTAAGTCAAGTATTTAGAGTGTTTTATACACCTATTACTGTAGCAACAGATGTGGTCGATGATCTGATACTAACATGTTGTTGTTTACATAACCTACTTCGTGATGGCTATCTTGAAGATAATAACTCTCAATTTTTTACCTACAATAATGAAAAAACCACCCAGAACAATATGTCAATTTTTTCCCGTTTTGGTGGATTTTCTAATAGAGAAGGATTTGAAATCAGAGACAAACTTAAAGATTTCTTTTGTAGTGAATGCGGTGCAGTGCCATGGCAAGATGCCGTAGTTAATTATGAGACATAAACCAATTGTAACTAAATAATTACCTACTATAACTGAAGTACATAGGCAATTATGATTATGTCAAAACTATTCAATACGTACCTATCAGTTATTAAAAAGAATTTAAAAATACTTACTACTTTTATTAAGTTCCTTCCCTATAGTTTTCCAAACGTTTTCTTTGACAAAAACGTTTCGATAATCAACGTGGCTGGCGTCATAAATAACTGGATGTATAGCCACAGTATTTATCAATTTTTCTTCGTCGGTAACCGAAAAACTCATTTAAAAACAACTGTTTACCATGCGGTCGGCGACACTACTGGTTCAGGAGCGGTGGTGCAGTGTGCTGTCACGGCAGATTACGTCGGCAGGCGACAGTGCCGCTGCGCTTCGAAAATGCGCTTCCTTGAAAAACATAGATACCAGTGCTGTGTCACCTGCGGTTTGTCGCTGCGGTTTGAAGTCTGCGGTCTGCGGTCTGCCGTCTGCGGCTGCCTTCGGAATCGTACCTTTACCATGTACAGCGACGTCACTATACATAGTAACTAGTGCCGCCCATAACGCGGCGTTTCACGTTGGATTTCATGCAAATTCCTAACTCAGAGCCCAGTGGCCAAGAAGTTAGGGAGACTCTCCTGTAGAGAGATACATGTTTGTATCAGCCAAATGGAATAAATTCGATAATAAATAAATGGGGGCGTGTTCGAAAAAACGATCGGATACATCGATTGGTATTTTTAGTTGCGCATTTTTTTTCAACAAAAACTTTTTATATAGGGTGTGTCATGTAACAGTGGCCAATACCAACTTTCTTATTTTAAATGCAACATGCTATATATTATTCAATTTTTGGATTCTTTGGAAAACTCTAGACATATTTCATGTACAATGTCCTATACCTATCTTCAACTGTTTTGGAAATATTAAGTGTTTTCAGATTTATTGCAAAAATTAACATTAAAAAAAGAAAATTATTTGATTACAGAAATTCGCTACAACACACTCAAAAAATAATAAGTAATACTGACTTAAGAAGACGGATAACGCTTGCGATTAGATCGGTCACGCCTGAGATGTTGAGTAAAGTTAGAAGAAATTTCTATTTAAGATTATGATGTTGCCAAGACGTTCGCGTCGAGCATTTTGAACATCTCCTACATTGACATTAATGTATTTTTGTTTGTTTCTTGCATTATCAATAAATAAACAGTATTACTTATTAGTTTTTGAGTGTGTTGTAGCGAATTTCTGTAATCAAATAATTTTCTTTTTTTAATGTTAATTTTTGCAATAAATCTGAAAACACTTAATACCTATTTCCGAAACAGTTGAAGATAGGTATAGGACATTGTACATGAAATATGTCTAGAATTTTCTGAAGAATCCAAAAATTGAATAATATACAGGGTGTAACATTTAAAATAAGAAAGTTGTTATTGGCCACTGTTACACGGCACACCCTGTATAAAAAGTTTTTGTTGAAAAAAATGCGCAATTAAAAATACCAATCGACGTATCCGAGCGTTTTTTCGAACACGCCCCCATTTATTTATTATCGAATTTATTCCATTCGGCTGATACACACTGTATATTAGGGTGGGCCAAAAAAAAAGACTATTTTTTTTAAATTACTATGAAAACATTGTTGAGGATGACGAAAAAGAAATTCTGCTGAAGTTTCAGCTCTTAATATTAGTATTAATACAACTGCCTCATCGCAATTTTCTTTTTCCCGTTTAAATATAATATGGGAAAATTTATTTTTGAACTTTCAATTTTTATAACTTGTTAACGGATTAGCGCATTCGAATAATCAAAACGTATTCTTATAGGAAATCGTACAACCTACAAAAAAGGTATCTTATGAATTTTTGATAAATTTATCAGTTTGGAAGTTATTCGAGGTCAAAGTTGAACTGGTGGTCAATTTCACGGTTTTTTTTTTAATTTTTGACACGAAATAATGTTTTAACCTCTTTTTATTTCATTTGTTTAAGATTTTTCTTTAATTATTTCCAAATATTCAAAGTTCAATAATTTCCTCAGAGTAATTATTATCAGAATTCATTATAATTCTGTTTTCTGCAAGCCATTTTTAGAAATGAATAATAATCCTCTTTATGATTTTTCATGGACGCAACATTTGTGTCAAAAATAAGAAAATCAGATTAATTAAATTTTAATTTTTATGCGATTTAAGGACATTTTTTTCATTGATTTACTTTTCATGAAAAAGAAATATAAACTTTTTTTTTCAGAATAACAAAATCTTGATTTTACATGAGTACATGATTATATGCAGTGAAAATTGTTCATTCTTATAATGATGATCGATACGAATCGATTAAAAAATATAGATTTTATGAACTGTTGTAGATTACAAACATAATTTTTATCAATTCACTGGGAATTTCGAGAAAACTTCAATGTTTCATGAAAAGACATAGCATGTGTTCCAAGAACAGAAAGATTTAGTTTATTTTTGAACAATTAATTCGTGTCAAAAATGAAAAAAAACCGTGAAATTGACCACCAGTACAACTTTGACCACGAATAACTTCCCAACCAGTAGACTTATCAAAAAATCATAAGATACCTCTTTTGTAGGTCGTCCGATTTCCTACGAGGATACGTTTTGATCATTTTAATATGCTAATCCGTTAACAAGTTATAAAAATCGAAAATTAAAAAAAAATATCCCATGTTATTTAAATGGGAAAAAGAAAATTGCGATGAGACAGTTGTGTGTTAATATTAATATTAAGAGCTGAAACTTCAGCAGAATTTCTTTCTCGTCATCCTCAACAATGTTTTCATAGTAATTAAAAAAAAAGTTTTTTTTGGCCCACCCTACTGTATATGTATTATAAATCGGTCGCACCGAAGCTAAATCTTCCGATATCGAGCAGAATATATACATTGAACCAGAAATGCTGTCCTAAAAGTAGATTGAAATAATAATAGGAACGAATCATTAGATACGATTGGCACTTTTCAGAATATTAGAGGAGGGATGTACGTTTTTGAACAAACATAGGTAGCAGCAATAAAAAATGTGATTTCCAATGCAAATTTCGTCATATCGAGTGGCTTGCCATATATATGTATATATTTTTTATTCTCTGATCCTATTCACCTGCCATTGGGTTGAATCGAATCAGAGAATAAAAAATATGGCAAGCCACTCGATATGACGAAATTTGCATTGGAAATCAATAGCTCAGGTGTAAACTGATGTTTTGATGTAAATAACAAAATTCTATGTCTATTACTTAGGAATTCCTAACTTAAGTTACACAATTGGGGTGAATAGGATCAGCCATGCTTTTAAAATATATTTAATCGTATTTCCCTTCCTTTGGGGTCAATAGGATCATAACATTGTTTAGCCTCTTGCATATTATCTGGATTATGTTTCTTATAATGTTTTCCCGCTACTTTTTAGGTTTATAATTTCTAGGCATTTTTACGTATTGATCCTATTCACCCCAAAAAGCTAAAAACATGCAGCGAATTACAAGTTATTTTCGTTATGAGGGCGCGAACGTTCGAATTACGAATTCTATTTTTTGTCACTAAGTGTCAAATACGAGGTTGACAGGGTTCGGGGCAGGGTGTTGTTCGGGGCGTGGTGTTGGCAGGGGGGGGGGGGGAGTTGGAGCCCCCAAATTACAAACAAAAATATGAAAAGTATTTTTTAAAGTAAAAAGAAATAAATAAATGAACAAAGAAAGAACTTTAACACATTTACTGCCGCTCTAATTTAGATATATTTTGCCCCATGCCAACTTCAAGTTAATTCTAACAATAACAATAATAATTCTAACAATAACAAAATATATAAAAATCGTCAAAATTCCGGTCGGCTCGTGGCGTGCCCGATCGTCGGTTTGTCATCAGGGCCATTGAACGGAGCTGTTTACATGCAGGCAGATCATCGATTGCATATGGAGGAACAGCGATGTCGATTTTACGATTTTTTTTTCGCCTCTCTATCAACCTTTTTACGCACAAAGCGACAACGATGCGATGCTCTTCACTTTCCAGATACATATTGATGACTGACCATGCGACTCATGTGAAAGCATTTGGATAGAACTGATGATCAGTTGCGACCGATCGTCAGTAACGATTATCGGTCCCATGTGAAACGGCACTAACTTCGTTGATCGGTCGGTGTCCTCGAGTCCTCATCTGCTGTACGCTCCTGTGATATTATTACTATTGGTGTTCATATGAAGTTTGATGTACAAATGAGGGTCTTTTGGAATAAAAGAGGTACAAGTAACTTTTCTTATATATGGACTTCAGTGCAGATTTAGGTACCTTATGTGCCAATCTATTTAGTATAAAAAGGTTTCCTATTTTGAGCTCCATCTATCACATGAGATCACATGCATAGATCCTGAATTTCTTAAATCCAAATAACCTAAATCTGCTCTTAAGTCCAGATATAAGAAAAGTCCTCTTTTATTCCAAGGCCCTCAAATGTACGAGTATGTTGCTTTTCCAGTTAATAAGAAAGAGCTCGAATAAATAAGATTTTATAATTGTATTATTCTTTTCTCAACATTTTTCTAAATTTATAATTATATCTTTTGATAAATATTCTTGCATAAACGCAAATTGATATAAATAAATAAATAATTATATGAATGTTTATTCATCTTACATTAATTAATTGTCTTTGATTTACTATAATAATCTGATTTTTAATAAACAATATAAATAAACAATAAACAATATAGTTTATAACTTGCTCAACATATTCTGGAGACTCGAAGTCAAATAATTTATTGATTTAATAATTGAACAAATTACATTTTTTGTTCATTTATTTACAAATATATTTTCAAGTCCCTATACCTATGCAGGAGACCGAAATTTTCCAAGTCCCGTTCGTCATGTGGAAAATATTCTAAGTCCGAAACTCGGACAGTAAAGGGGCTTTGGCCATCAAAATAGAAGCAAATTTTTAATTCGCAACGCGAGGCCCTATTTTGAATGCCATAGCTTCTACCCACTGGAGGTGCTGTGGCCATCAAAGTAGGAGCAAAATGTCGACTCGCGAGGAGACCCTATTTTCAATGCCATAGCTCCTACCCAGTGGAGGTGCTGTGGCCATCAAAGTAGGGGCAAAATTTCGACTCGCGGGTAAGCAGGATGCGCTTCGAGCGTGCATTATATTTGCGATGTTACGCATTTTTAATATCTGCTTAACCGACCTACCCTATTGAAAAAATGTCACAGATTCTTATAGAGAACTTGTAAACATCCCATAGAATCCTTATGAAAATTTGATGTGTTTTTAACACAGCAATTTCGGACACCCACTGATAAAAATCCGAGAGGGATGCATAAGAATATATTGGATTCTATGTGTATCTATAAAAACAAATAAAATCTTGTAACGCTCTATTAGTAATTATAAATATGACGGCGTGTATAGGTTTCTTTTCTTTATGGAATTTCACTCGTTTTTTTGGGGATATGTGTAGATATAAAATTTGATAAATTCCTATTTATCATTTCAAATGCACATAGAAACGAATTAATTCCTATTCGTCCTTCTCAAACTTTTCTAGTGGATATCTGGAATTGCTGTGACAAAAGCACATGAGATTCCCCGAGTCGAAATTTTGCCCCTATTTTGATGGCCAGAGCCTCTCCATTGAGTAGAAGCTAAGGCATCCAAAGTAAGTTCTCGCTTTGTTATTTTGCTTCTACTTTGAAGCTAAAAATCGGAGAAATTTCCGCATTTTCCACTTTTAGCTTCAAAGTAGAAGCAAGATAACATAGAGCGAGAACCTACTTTGCATGCCTTAGCTTCTACTCAATGGAAAGGGTCTGGCCATCAAAATAGGGGCAAAATTTCAGACTCGGGCGGTCACCCATCCAATTACTGTTCGCAATTTTTGCTGCTTAAGGATTCTCGAGCGTTATACTAAAAATAGTGAGAAATGCTTGAAAATGATTGCATTCGGTAGATTGAAGTAAAAAAAAATTCAGTTAAATTTTCAAGTCTTTTAGGAAGCTCGTTGCAAAGATTTTTGAATAACAAAATAACATATGTTCTTATGGGTCATAGCTAACAAACCGCGAAATTTCGGAGAAAAATAGTGAAAAAATTCGGAAATTTTTTCAACAGCAAGTTTAATGAACTAAAATCATCTATACCAATTTTCACGTTCATTAAGAAGCCTGTTATTTTTTATTTATTATTCTTTATAACTTTAACATTTGATAAGTCAATGTGGCAACGTTGCATGACGTCACAATAGGACCAGATGTTTTGGGCTCCATTTTTGAACTCACAGATACACACAAGTACTACTGTACGTCAAACGTTGTTGCCACATCACACGAAGAATATACTTTAGAGTGTTACTGTACTTCAGTGGACTAACTTTTAACAGGGAAATAGCCCCTGTACCGCTCGAGAAACCTTAACTTTTAGATGGAGAGCCAGAGCCAAAAAAAGTCTGAATTTACAAAGCCTAGTTTTTTTTATAGTTTATTGCAGTGGTTGTGTAGACAAACATACTGCGGTCAGTCAAGCGAAACTGAGAACAGGTGTCTCAGAGGGACGCTATCGAAGTTGTCGTTCCTGCTGAGGTAATAATTTGAATTTACAAAGGCTGAAAATCGGTATACAACTTGTATATTGCATATAAATAAAAGTTATAACAGTCAATCAGCTGAATGTGTGGACGGAGCTGGTCAGTCAGCAAAAAAAGAAATGAAAATTTCGCGCGCTCGGCATTGCAGGCAATTTCAAATCAGAGTATAGGAAAGAGTGCAGGTATACTCATAGGTAAATATCACGGTCCCAAACCTTCCTTGGAAGGTAATTTTCGGACAATATGCGGGCACTGCGGGAGATGGCTGATTACGAATTGTCCGTGATATTTACGACCTATGTACGCTCGGTGCGACGGAACAGACCCCGAGCTACTGTCTCTTACCTACGAGTATACCTGCGCTCTTTCCTATTGGGATCTGTCGAATGGCGCTATGACATCTGGTGGCGGAAAAAAAAATCAGCTTGAGGTTGCAAAGTCCCAAGCGAGTGCAAACAGAAATCGTAACGCGTGTTATTTTTTCGATTATTTCATTTTATAAATATTATCTACAAAGAGGAATTTAACAGTGAGAGGGAAAGGAAGACTTGTTTATTGAGTGCCAGGTTGCGGGAGTCGGGGAAAAAAACCAGTTTGATGTTGCAAAGTCTGGAGTGAGTGTAAACAGAAATCGTAACATTTTTACACGAGTTATTTTTTCGATTATTTTATTTTATAAATGTCTGCAAACAGGAATTTAACATTGAAAGAGGGAAAGGAAGACTTGTTTGTTCAGTGCCAGGCTGCAAGAGTCAGGGAAAAAAACCAGTTTGAGGTTACAAAGTCCGGAGCGATTCCAAATATATTTGGTAATTTAAAGAAAATTGATTAGTTTCAACAATGGAAAAACGTATTAAAATTACAAAATGTTACGACGAGTTCAAAAGTATGCTCACGTCACTTTACAAAGGATGATTACATATTACTAGATAATTATTTAATTTTACTAAGGACATGCTTGCGTTTAACCTTACTAATGTATTCCAAAATGATGATGTATAGACGCAGCAACTTAACTAAGGCGATTGAAAAGCAATAAAGTTCCCTCGTGTAACCTTCAGAATAATAAGTAAAATAAGGACCAATTAACTCGCTCGAAACTTTGGGAGGATCGGTTATTGCAAAGGAGTGCTAAGAAACAGATCCGAAGAAATGATGGATTCACCAAAGCGGGGAACAGAAGATGAAAATTTATTAATGGACGAGACTGCAACGCACATCAATGATGAGAGAATATAAATTTCACTCCTCTAGTTGTGTGAAAACATGACATAGGAGTGCAAGTGGAGACCGATTTAATGCGACCAAGATTTGTGGATTT